>VXBZ01002377.1:16226-35113 GCA_013399135.1 Heliornis fulica
GCTCCCTTCCCCACCGGGCCGGCGGCGTGCCCGGCCCCGGGCGGAGCTGGGCCCTCGTGAGGGCGCCCGGAAGCTCCCGCTCACGGACGGGCCCAGGTGGAGCCTCGCCCCGGAGCCCTCTCCGGCCTCTCCCCGCCGCGGATCCCGACCCCGGGGCGGGCCTCGCCCGGCCTCCGGGACCTCCGCGCCAGCAGCGGCGTGGCCGGGGGCTCTTACCTCTCCCGCCGGCCGCTTCCTGCGAGGGACCCCCGCTACCGGCGCCCTTCTTCCCCACCACCTTCGCCCTCCTGCGGGGCTCCTCGGCGCCCACCGATGCGCTCCGCTGCGGCCCCGCCGCTTCCTCCTCCTCCTCAGCGGCTGCTCCGCGCTGCGCCGCCCGGGGATGACCCCTGGGCCTCATCGCTCCCAGCGGCACCGGAACACCCACCCCAACCCCTCACCGGCGGCAACGCGTGAGGGACGCAAAAGCGACACAGCGGAAGCGGGGAGGGACGTTTATTACCGCGGGTGGGGAGCGCGGTACGCATGCGCGGGCCACGCTCCCTCCGTGAGGCGAACGACAGGCCCCGCCCCCTCCGTGAGGCGAAGGTCTGGCCCCGCCCCCTCCGTGAGGCGGGCGGCGGGTGGCGAGAGGCTGTCGGCCAGGGCGCGGAGCTGCGCGGCCAAGCGGCCGAGTTCCCCCCGGTGCGGTGCGGCCAAGCGGCCGAGCTCCCTGCGGCGCTCCCGGGAGCGCAGGTAGGCCGCCTCCTCGTCCCTGGGGGCGGCGGGGAGGAAGGAAGGCAGAGCAGTGAGCGAGCGAGCGAGCGAGCAGCCCCGCGGCGCCCCCACACCCGGTCGCAGCCCGCCCTCACCTGAGGCAGCGGCTCGTGCAGGTGAGGGAGCGGCTCCCGCCGTCCCGCCGCGCCGACACGCAGAGCCAGGCCCAGGTGCGGTCCCGCCGCAGCACCCTCAGCACGGCCGGTCCGGCTCCGGCTCCCAGCGCTGCGGGAAGAGGGGTCGCGTCAACCCAAGGGTGACTCACAGCCGCGTCCCCGGGCTCCACGGCAACGGAGACGCGGCAGCGCCGCTGGAGCCCGAGCTCGGAAGCCGCCTGCGGCCTTGCGTGGGGTGTGTGACCACTTGTCCCCGCTGCTCCCCCCGCAAAGAGCAGGGAGCCCCAGCGAGCAGGACTTGGCCAGGGAAGGACGTGTCACTCACCCACAGCCCTGTGCTGGGCGGCGGCGAGGTGGGTGTCCTCGGGGTGCAGGAGGCTGTACCAGGACTGACCGATCAGCTCCTCCCTGGCGTAGCCAAGGTGGTAGGTGACGCTGTGGAAAACAGCGGGAAGGGGCACTGAGTGCTCGGCACCGTTTGTCGCACGATGGAGGGGACAGCAAAACAGCGGGCACAGAAACGAGTTGCAAGCAGGGGAGGGAAGAGGCTGGGGAGGTATCTGGGAGGGCCACGCTGCTCAGGCCATGCCACACACACAGGCTTGGTGAAGGGGACTGGACCTTTGCCCTCAGAGATGTCCAGCTGCTGCAAGCAGGCACCCCTCACCTCTCTGTAACGTCAATAAACGTCATATCTAGAAGATGTGTGCTCTGGAACAGGTTGTCCTGGGAACTGGCGTCGCTGTCGGCAGTCAGCGGCATGACTGGTGTGCAGAGGGCCAGGAAGGCTGTAGTGGAGGGGGAGGCCGGCCAGTGCAAGGCTGTGAAGTGCCCGCGTACTGCCACAGCCCGATTCCCGCCGTGCTGCAGCCGGAAGGCTTTGGATGTGCACATCTCGCTGACAAATGTGACTTCTGTGGGGAAACAAACCGGACAGAGTGGGTCAGGGGCTTCCTGGCTCCTCTCCCAGCAGGGCTGGCTGGCTCTGGCTCTCCTGACTGTGAAGGGATAGAGTGGCAGCATCTGTGAGATGCCAGCTGAGGACTCCCTTACCCCTGCCAGGTTCTTCCTGGGCGAGAAGGAGCTTCTTCTGCACTTCTTCACATGCCGTCCTGTCTAGGATGTCGAAGACACTGTCGCCCTGGGCGAGCAGCTCCACCTGAGAGGGGGGGGCTGTCAGTGTGGGCTGTGCCCAGCGCCCACCAGGGCAGTGTGTGCCGCACATGCAGTAAGGGCACTGGGTGTGGGCTCAGCGATGTGGCCACCTGGTGAGCAGGGCTTACCACGGAGAGGCCCAGGACCTGAGCCACGTTCTCTGAGATGTACACCAGCTTGCCACTGGCCGAGAGCACGAGCAGAAACCCGGGCAGCAGGGAGAGCAGCTCAGTGCCAAGGGTGGGTCCTGAAGTAGGAGCTGAGTCTGCGGAGAGGTGGGAGTAAAGGGTGAAGCAGGGTCAGGGCGGGAGAGGACAGGAGCAGTGCTCCATGTGGAGGAGCCAAGGGAGTGTGGGGTGCAGGGGGTACCTGGAGGGAAGAGCTGGGCACCCCGCACCTGGAGGCACACCAGCGCCATGGTATGGAGGTAGGAGAGCCGCTCCTTCTCCCGTGCAGAGATGGGCAGGAGGGAGCGCAGCGCCCGCAGCTCCGCGTTGATCTGGTCCCGCCGTGCCTTGGAGGCACTTTTGGTCGATCTGCAGAGCCAGAGGCCATGTGTCCAGGGAGAGGGACAGCACTCCCAGCCCACTGGGATGCGGGTGTCCTGCATCTGCCTTTCCCCTTCAGCCACCTGAACCCCCTCTGCCCCCACACTCCCCGGCTTGCAGCCTGCAGCCCCGGGCTGGTGCCAGCCGCCGAGTCCCGCAGGCGGTAGGGAGCTCACCTGAAGGGCTTCGAGGCACGGGGTGCCGGTGTCCCCGTCCTGGGCAGGCAGCTCCTCTCTGCCTGCAGCGGCCTGTGGCAGTGGCTGCAGAAGATGGTCATGGTGCCGGGACTGGGATGCTCGAAGCTGGCAGCAAGGCAGCTGCCTCCTTCAGCTCTGCGTCCAAACCCGCTGACCTTGCTGCTCCCGGCCTCCTTTTGTACCCTCCCGGGGCACAGGGGCCAGGGCGAGCGTTACCTCTCCTGACGCAATGCCAAACAGCTCGGGGCTATTTTTAGAAGGGAGGCTGCTAAAAATAGCCCTCGCAGCCGGCTGCAATCTGAGAGGGGAAGCAATAAAAGGAAGCCAGGGTCTTTAAAACAAACCTGGCCGCTCAGGAGGGGGTGGTGATGAAGGTAGCGGGGATTCCCCTGTGGGGCACACATCTGTCTGGCTCCTCACACACAGTTGTTGCCAGCCCAGCAGAAGGTCTCAGATGGACTGGAAGCCTGTGGCTAGTCCACCTGCCCAGTAGCTGCTCTCCAGCACCTCTGATGAGCGAACTGGGTGCTAGGAGAGGGAGATGATGTGCTAAGGGAACGCACTGGGGGCCTCCAGACCAAGGGGGTGAGCAGTGTCCTGCCCTTGGGTCTGCAGCAAGGTCCTGGCAGAGGGAGGTCAGGGGCACAGTAGCCCAAACCCAAGGGAACCCTCAAAGGGGAAGGTACCTGTGACCCTCTCCCTGGTGAGCTCCTTTTCTTCCCAGAGCAGCCTTCTCCCTGGCAAAGGCATTCCCACAGGCGGCTGGCAAGGGGCACTCAGCCCCTCCACAGCCTGTTGTGGCTGCTCAGTGTCCCAGAGATGGCAGTTCTCCCAGAGAAGCCCTAGGGACAGCTGTTCATGGACAGAGCTAGGGACACCTTGGGGACCCTCTGCCCAGTCCCATGAGGCTGAGTGGGCTGCAGGTTCCTGGTACGCAGCCCCCTACAAGTGCAGTAAGTTTGGGGTTTCTGTGCTGGGGAAGGGGATGTCATGGTAAAGATCCTCTGCTCTTTCACAGCACAGCTGGAGAGGGAACCTGTGGTTGAGGAGGGAAGTTGGAGCTACTGGGAGATGCCCACCCAGCCCTTGCAGGTAACCTGCAGGTGCCCAGGACTACAAAGGGGGAGCCTAGGCTTGGGCTGCTCTCCTGAGCCATATGTGCTGCCAGCACACCCTGGCACCCCTCAGGCCTCAGCCCTGCCGTTGATGCTCCTCACCCACCACAGTGAGGTGGCGTAGGTGAAGAACAAGCTCTCACTGCACCGAGGGTGCCTTCTGTTCTCTTGCCATGGGGTGTTTTGCTGCTCTTGTGCCACTCCAGGCTGTTTGTGGCACCAGCATCGGCCTTCTGCACCATGCAGGGACACTGCCCCACACCTCCCTCCACACCCCTCCCAGGGGCAGGGACCCGTGGGGCACCCAGATTCTCCCAGCGCAGCCCAGGGGACGTGCAGCGTCCTCGTCCCTGCTCTCTCAGAGGGCAGCACAGCCACAGGCAGCAGTGCCAGGGCAGCACTGCAGCAGGGAGGGGTGTGTGGGTGCAGTGCTGTGTGTGGGGGGCCTGCTCCCCTTCTCCCACCCCAGCCCGCAGCTGCCACAAGCCCCTGGTGGGCTGCAGACCTGGTTGTGTCTCCCCTCCCACATCGTCTCTCCCCTCATTTCACCTGTAGGACACACAAAGCAGCAGAAACCGTCTGCCTCGATGTTTATAAAACTCCCCCCTCTCCCCCCCCAGTACAGTTTCACAGCAGGAGCTGGGCAGAGGGTCCAGCTGGGCCCAGACCCCCGTGCCAGGCTCAGCTCGGGCCAGGACCTGCCCTCCGGTTCCAGGAAGCCGGTTGGCACTGGTAGGTGTGGGCATGGTGGTGGCTGCTGTCTGTGGTCACAGCACAGGAACAGTCTGTAGCCCGAGGACAGTCCCATGCCGTGGGCTGGTGGAAGGACTCTGCAAGGTGGCCCTTGCAAAGCGGCCGGGGGCCAGCTCAGCCCAGCCGCAGCTCCGCAGGCAAGGGACAGGAACAGAGGAGATGCTGGAGCCATCAGCAAGGAGGAAGGTTCCCAGTTGTGCTGCTGGGGTGACACATTTCTTCCCTGGCAGCCCACTCTTGCTGCCCAAAGCGTGACACAGGCAGAGGGAGCCCCGGTGAGGGTGAGACAAACTGAGCTCACGTGTTCCTTGCTCAAAAGGGTAAAAACTCATGCAGGCGGTGGAGCGAGAGGTCGGCGTGTGGAGGGGGAGGACAGGGTGGTGGAGGGACGAGCTGGTGTCAGCCCTGGGATGAGACGATGGGGCGGCTGATGGTGCTGTTTGTTGTCATAGCAGAGAGCTCCCATCTGCAACACACCAAGGGATACATGTGAGAGAAAACACAAGCACGGTGCCCAGGGCTGGCACGGCCCTGCCTGCACGCCAGCTGCGGTCCCCAGCCCACCCCACAGCTGCACAGTGCCAAAGAGGACCCCGGGCAACCCTCAGCCAGGGCTGGAGCACCCCAGGGGCAGGGTGCACCTGTGGGGTGACCTCCCAGCGAGGCATGAAGTACCTGATGTCGTGGGGAAGGCAGGACTGGTCCAGGCTGTACTGAATCACTGCTAGCTTGCACAGCGTCTTCAGACTGGGGCCTGCGGGGAGAGAGGGCACTGAGCCACGCTGTCAGGGGACACGAGGCACTGTGCAACCAGTGCCACACACAGGGACCAGGGTGGCACCCCCTCACCCAGCCCTCAGGATGGCAAGGCAGGACAGAGCACGGTGCTCACAGGGCACCTCACGGCGGGCTGGCCGCGGGCGCTTACGTACTGAAGTCGAGGATGTAGAGATCCGAGTGATCCATCAGGTCGAATTCGTCGCCCATTCCCTCCTCTGGAGACGGGCTGCAGAAGGCAAGAGAAGGGTGTCAGTGCCAAAACACCTGTACACCAGTCACAGCCCCTTGGGTTCCCCATGGGCTGAGGGAGTCCAGCACTGGCCTGCCTGCACCACATGGGGACCCTCTAATCCCTCCTGTCCCCCCCACTTCCCCCAGCAGCACCCCCAAAGCCGTTACTGTCTGTGCTCCTCGCAACGCTGCACAGGGACAGGGATGGCTGGTCCTGCTCCAGTGGTTGGGCAGAAACATGGCACCTCCTCTGCAAGTCACTGCAGGGAACGGGGTGGGGGGGTAGGGGGGCACCTCCTTCTCACGTGGGACCACAGTAACACTTGCACACCTTGCCCTCAACTTGCTTCTCTGCCACCCCTCCAAGCACAGGTCCCACTGTGCAGGAAGCCTGATCAGCCTCCTTCACACTGACTTCCTCAGGTACCTCCCAAACCATTCCCCAACAACTGAGCAACCCTGAGGCCCCCCAGAACTGTGGCAACCACTCTCGGGGTGGGAGGAGGGTGCTGGCAAACAGCTGCCTCCAGAGCTGGTGCTTGTTTCAGGGCTCTCTTTGCTCAGCAGCTCCACTGGACCTGACTCTGCAGAGCTCCACAGAGAGGCAAAAACTGAGCCCCAGGACAGTGCTGGGGATGACTCTGAGTAGGCTTGAGAAGGGATTACAGCAGCTCCTCATTAGCATGGACATCTGTCCTGATCTTTGTGTCATAAACTGGCCCCACAGGCCACCCCAAACAGCGCTGGCCACACAGGTGGACATCACCTGGAGCACCCAACGTGCTGGTGGAGACTTCCCAGAAGTGCCAGATCACAGAACGCTGCCCCAGTACCGTGTCAGGCAACACACAGAGCTCAAACTGCCTGGGCAGGCAGGGGTCAGCCTGAAACACCCCATGGGGCAGCACAACAGAGCCCACACTCCAGCTTTTCACAGACCTCAGGCCAGCTTCACCTCACAGCAACCACAAGGACTTGAGAGGACATCACATGGGACAAGCATCTGGTCTAGGAAGAATCAACCAGCACACGCTGACACGTCCACTGTGCACCAGTGCTCCCAGTCAGGCAGACAAGAGAAGCTGGAGACCTGAGGACTTTGGGGAAGGTGCTTTGCAGACTCAGAGGTGTAAAAGCAGCAGCAGTGACAAGGACCCAAGGCAGATGCTGATTCTGGCCAAGTGGCAGTGCTGGCACGTCCCTGCTGCATTAGCACCACCACCCCAGCAGCTCATAGATTAGCAACCCACAGCCTGGAGAACACCCCATGTCCTCAGCTGGTGTTCCTCTGCCCAGGCCAGCAGCTGGACTGCTTTGGGGTCCTGCCCCATGAGCTGAGGTTGTGTGCCAAGCACAACAGCACCAGGTTTAAAGTAGATCGTGCCCGGCCGCGTGCCGTTGATTGCTTCAGTTCTCACATGGTTAATTAGATCCACTGCAATTACTTCAGCATGGCATGAAGATGTCTTAAAAGTGAGGAGAAAGCAGCAGGGAAACATCTGCACTGCAGTGCAAGAACAGAGACACTTCTCAGTCCCACTGCAGGAATCACCCCGAGCTCCAGCCCCAGCTCCTGACTGTGCCAGAACAGTGATGGTATTTCAGAACACCAGGTATGTGCTGGTCATTTTAAGCCAAACCAAATCTGCCTGATGCTGGTCCTGGACTGGTGGTGCAGAGCTCTGACTTGAGGTGTTTCTAGGGGACAGCCCCAGGTATGGATCCCTGCCTCTGCAGTCACCCCAGCACAGAGAGATCAGCCTGCCTGTGCTGGAGCAGTAGTGCTTGGACTGTGGGCAAGCACCCCCACGGCTGAGGGTGTTTGGGGAATGGGAGGGGAAGGAAAGGTGCTTTAAGACCAGCTTTGGTTTGGGACAAGGCTTTAGCATGGCCTCACTGCTTAGCTGAGACTTAACACCGTGATTCTCAGCCCGGTGTCACTTGTGAAGCTTAGCGGGTCACAGACAGTGACATCTCACGGAACACCAGGAGACAGTACCTGCCTGCCCACACCCCTCCTTTCTCACCTCCCCACCCCCACTTCCCACAGCCCCCACAAAGACTGTGGGGGCACAGCTGGCAGCGGAGACCTATCACTGATGTGTCCCATCTGCCCGGATACAGGCAGGAGCCCCTTTAATCCCAGCCCTGCTCACCCTGCTGCAATCTAATCTCCTATCCACGTCACAGGAAACCCCAGACTGTCCCTTATCTCACAGAGAGCCAGCAGGCACCACCTCTGTGGCTTTACCACCCAACTGCAAGCAGCTAGGGAGAGCCTGGAGTTCAAGACCAGGAGAGCGACTCCCAGACAAGCAGGGAGCGGGGGACACAGGGACAGACACCCTTATTCCAGAGGGGAGCCCAGCAAAACTGTTCCTCAACACTTGTGGGCCCTGCACCTAACCCCAACTCTCACACCAGAGTTGGGTATTCCCAGGCCTTGCCAAGCCTCCAGCCAAACCTGGCTCAGCATCTGCCCAGCTAAGCTGAGGTTTATCCCATTCCTTCCCTCTGCCCCGTGTTCTCCCCTTGGGAACGGTCTCTGCATGTTGAGTGCTGGTGGTTGTAGGAGGAAACCAGACCAAGGCTGCAACTGTGACCCAGGCAATGGGAATACTTGGGTGGGGGGTGCTACACAATGTCCTGGTCATTTAAAAGGGGACACAGTGAGGGGCCATGGCTGGGGCAGAAAGATCATGATCTGGGCAGGACTACGGATGAAATGAAGCATTTGGATGCCACGGGAGCAAGCAGCCCACAGAGGTGCCTCTTAACCACCTTCCTGCTGAGGAGAGGCTGAGGGAGCTGGGGCTCTTCAGCTTGGAGGAGACTGAGGGGGGACCTCATTAATGTTTATAAATATGTAAAGGGTGAGTGTCAGGAGGATGGAGCCAGGCTCTTCTCAGGGATGGCCAGTGACAGGACAAGGGGCAACAGGTCCAAGCTGGAGCAGAGGAGGTTTCATGTGAATGGAAGGAGAAACTCTTTCCCTGTGAGGGTGAGGAAGCCCTGGGACAGGCTGCCCAGAGAGGTTGTGGAGTCTCCTTCTCTGGAGACATTCCAGACCAATCTGGACACGTTCCTGTGTGATCTAATCTGGGTGATCCTGCTCAGGCAGGGAGCTGGATGGGCTCTCAAGGTCCCTTCCAATCCTAACACCGTGACAGACCACTGTGCATGTGGATTCCTAAAGGACAGGCAGGACCCGAAGGGGTTTTGCCTGCCACCTCCCCGTGCTGCCGCTCCGAGCCTGCCGGCCCATCCCCCGAGCAGCCCTGCCAGACCCCCCCTCGCCCTCTCCCCCTCCCGGGGCAGGGGAGTGCAGGTCAGGAGCACACCCCAGGGAGTTCTCTGTTACAACGACTTCCTGGAAAACTTCTTATCTCACCAGGCAGCTCCAGAACGTACCTGATAACCGTTACAGGAAGTAAGCACAGGCCCCATCCTCTCCCCCCTCCTCCCCACCCCACAAGACCCTCCCCCTGGCCCAAGCAGGCTGCATTCCTGGCCACCAGCAGCTCTTCCAAACTAGTGCTGGTGAACTGGGGTTAAGCCCTGTGCAAGGAAGGAGTTGAACACTCAGATTGTTTGGAGAGGACAAAGCTCTGCTGCGTTGCCTGGCAGAGGTGGGCCCTGCTCCAGCAATCTGGAGCCAGGTTTGGGAGGATCTCCTAGGGGTGCCTAGTTTGAACATCAGAGTTCAGCTGCTGCTGAATCCACACTGCAGCATCTGAGAGCATCCAAAACTGCCATCAGGCCCTACCAAGACCTCCACTGTATAGGAGCACCCTGTAGCTGCTGGGAAGATGGGAGAACCTCAGCACCTCTGCAGACCTCACCTGAACTGAGCACACCCTCAGGCCCTCACGGACATCCTGCAGCTAAGTGCACCCCATGGCACTCCTGGGGTCTGAAGACACCTCACTCCATCACACACTGGTATGGTCAACCCATCATCAGAACCTGCTCTACTCACCTTGGCCTCTGCCCCATCCCACCTTCAGAAGGATCGATCCCCCAAGAAGCCAGATCCCAGAGAAAGCCCCAAAGCTTTCTAAACTCTGCAGAGGGCTGAAAGCATTTCAGGTGTCTCTTCTTGGTAGGTGCTGGCAAACAGGCCTGTGCTCCACAACTCCAATTTGTCATTCCAGACAGTGTGGAGTGAGTCCTGGTGACGGGCCACTTCCTTTCTTTGAGCAGCTGTTGCAGCTCTTGGCCACATCCAGCTGCCCTGGGCCCTGGCAGCATCACTTCCAGTGTTTGACAGCTAAATCCTTAACACCAGCAGGACCCTTTTGGGAATGGAAACTCTGCTAAGGAGCAGAGGGGAGCTCCTTGCTGAGCCAACATCCCACTGCAGCCTGGCAGGCACTTGCCAAGGAGAGAAGCTCAGGTGAGGGAAGCAGAGCAGCACGTAGAGGAGGGCAGGTCAGTCAGAGGTCTGCTACAGCCCTGCAGACTAGGATACCTGTTCTTCTGAGGGCAGGATCTCCTCCCCACCACCCCTTTCACAGCAAGCCTGACTGCTGCTCAACCCCTCCCAAGCAGGGTGTTACAGGCTTCTGCCTCTACTTGTACAAGGAGGCTTCTCACCAGGTTCTTTACAACCTGGTAGGACACCTTCAGTCCTCTTCTTCCAGAGGTCCCTTGGCCTACATGATTTTCTTACACTTGTAAGGTAGATGTACAGCTGCCAAGCACATCTGGCAACTTCATGGGGCACAGCATGACAGGACACCGTGCTGAAGGGAACAGCAAACCCTCTCACAGGGCCACCCCACACAACCCACCTGGTGCCTCCAAAGAGAATGATTTTGTCCCCCACTCTGCAGCAGCACTGCCGGCGTCGAGGACACGGGCCCTTCCCCTTGGGTTCAATCTTCCTCCAAGAAAGAGAAACTAAGGAGCAGAAAAGAGGACACCAGAGTGTCACCAGAGCCTGGACAAGACCTGTTACAGGTTCAAACAGGGCACAGCAAAGCTAGAGGCCCACACTCTCCCCCCCAGCTGACACCCACACTCCAAGGGACAAGCCTCGTGTCACAGACACCCAGGCAGCAGCAGACAGGCTCCTCAGCTGGGTTGGGGCATGGAGAGCCCCAGGACATGGCTACACCCACCAGCAGCCCCTGCAGGAGTGAGGATGCTGCTGGGCAGCTGCTTCAACACTCGAGCACAGCGCTGTCTAGCGAGAGCTGCTGACAGATCGGCTTGGGGGGCAGCATGGGGGCTGTAACTTTGCTGTGCCAAGCAATTAGCAATCAAAAAAAATCCATCTGATGGACTGCAAAGAGTGGCTGAGGTCCCCAAACCACCTCCCAGTTGGCTGATGTTCCGGGTGGTGCCTCCAGAACCTTCTGCTACCAGTTTCATCTGGTCCAAGAGAGCGATGCTGCGGCTCAAGCGGGGCTGTTTCCACAGCTACAGCCTCTTGTGCCTCCACCCCCATCACCTCTCTGTGCCTTTGACAACGGATCTTTCTGACAACCCTTCTGAATATTCAAGATGATGATGCTTTGCCAACCACCCTTTGATCAACAACTTCCTTTTCCCTTTTCTAACTGAGATCTGGAGATAGCCCAAGGAGGACCAGAGGTCCCAAGCACCGTGTCAAGTTCCTGTCAAGCTGCCAGAAGAGCCATTTTCCCCGGGCAGGCGCTTTGCCCTTGGAGAACACTCTGATCTGAGCACCTGCACACTTGAGGGCCTTGAGAACTCTCATGACAACAGGTTGAAAGCATAAATACCTGGATTGAATTTCCAGAGATCATGGAAGTGTCTGTTCAGACGTGCGTTGTAGCCACCAAACACATACAGCTCCCCATTGTAGCTGACTGTGGGGAGAGAGCACAGACATCAGTGCACCACCCAAGGTGGAGCCCAGCAGATCCCACCACCAAACACCAAGCAGAGCGGCGCCGCTTCGCCCACCTCACCCCGTATTGCTACACACAAGGCTCTTTCGCTGGGATTTTCAGCTTTCCACAGCACCCAGGTGCTGGCACCCCCTGCCAACCCATGTTGCAGAGCCCCCTTCCAAGGCAGGAAGGTATTTTCCTCCTCCTCCTCTCCTGGCAGAGCCACACTCACATGCTGAATGGCTGCGCCGGCCTTCGGGGAGCACCGGGGTGGGAGGGGAGTCCAGCCAGGAGTTGGTTTCTGTGTCGAACACTTTAATGCGGTTACAGTAGATCTCGTTGTTGGAGTGGAACGGCCCGAAGCGATCAGCTCTGCCACCAAAGACATACATCTTTGTTCCAATGATGGTAGCTGAATGGAAGTCTCTCCAGCGAGCTGGTGTGCCCTGCAGGGACAGAAGAGAATGAATGCAGGTCCCCCCCTGGGAGAGGGCACGTCTTGGTGGGAAAGTTGGGGTGGCTGACTTGTTCTGGAGAACTTTCCCTCCTGTAGATCCCACCCAGGGCAAGCTGAGAGAGAAGTGTGGGCAGCTACCCTAAAGAACAGCAGGTAGGAGGCTTCTTCCACAAAGCAGAGTGGGGAGCAAACACTGACCTTGGCAGGGATTAGGGTCCAAATCATGTTTGTGGTGTCCAGTTTATGGATGTCGTTTGAAAAGCAGTCAGCCTGGAAGACAGGAGGGCAGCCTGGTCACAAAGGGACTGAGATGTCTGGTCACATCTGGAAGGATGCTTTCCTACAGACCTGGAGCATCCCTTTGGAGTCAGGACTTCCTAAGGGACACAGTGCTTGCTCCAAAACATCAGGTAGGCAGAACATACCACTTGGCCAGAGGGAGGCAAAGCCCTCACCTCCTCCAAGGTGTCCTGTCTCCCCCTGCAGCTCTCCCATGTATTTGGTGCTTGGTTCCTCCCCCCCAAGGCTGTCCAGCACATAATTTCTATGTTCCCAGTAGAACCCAGCCTCAACTCCATGTCATGAGAGAGGAAAGGGCCACTCATGGGACAGTCCAACTGGCTCGGCCAAGACCACCCGATGAGCGGTGGAAGCTAAGAGTACTTCAAGGAAGCTGAACACCCAGGAGCAAATACACTCAGGGTGCTGAGGATCCCACAAAAGCCACCTGCAGCCAGATGCCTGGAAGAGCTGGCAACCACACAAACAGCACAGACTCTTGCTCCTCCAGGCCAAGGAGACAGCAGCAGGACAGCCATGGGCTCACCTGGACTCCGTTAAAATCGAGCTGCACTGAACTTCTGCTGCTGCAAACAAGCCTGTGGAGCTGGAGTGCTGCTGTCCTTGGAAGATGGGGTATACCCCAGGCACTGCCATAACAGAGCCCCCACTTCTCCTTCCAAGCCAACAGATGTGACTTTGCATGGGTTTTGCAGAGCCTGGCGAGAGGCTGGAATGGTTTTTACCCACTCCTGAAGGTCAGAGTGGAAGGGTTTGCTCCCAGGAGAGCAAAACCTCTGGCCTGAGGCACTTCCTGATGGGAGGGCAAGCAAGAGTTCCCTGGGGCAGATGGGCAAGAGGTGGGAGCAGGAGCAGAACACAGGGAACACGCACCAGGTGAGGACAAAACCTCATGGCAACACTGCAGACACTGGAACACAATTTTGCTGGCTCATTCCTCAGCCAAATCAAAGTAAGTGTTATGCATTTATCTACTGAAATGTGGCTGAGAAATCAGCCATTTATAGAGAGAGAGATTTCATGTATTACCTCTATATATCTACAGGGTTTGGGGAAGAAAAATAAAAATTCCACTGTTTTTTTCCCCAGCTACACTCAGCAAAGCAGCGAGCCCAAGCTGAGCAATGAACACCACAACTGTGCCAAGCTCTACACCAAAAGCAGCTGTGGATACAAATACACCCCAGTACCCTGCTGCCACCATATCCCAGGTGGGAACACCCTCCTCTTCCCAAGGGATCACTGTGGAGCAGCTGCAGGGACTACTGACCAGCTGCTCGTAGCCTCCAAAGATGAACATGCTCTTGGCCAGGACACAAGCTGAGTGTCCATCTCTCGCTCCTGGGACCATTCCAGACACCTTCGGTGTGAACCACTTGTGAGTGTCTGAAAGAAGAGAAGACAAGGCTGAGGAAACAGGGCAGATGCTGGGGGAGAAAAGAACAGCAGTGAAGAGGTAAGATGGGGATCCTCCTCTTATCACACGCAGCACCAGCTTCTGGTGAGAAGCTCACCAGGCTGTGAGCTTCTTCAGGCAAGGCCTGAGCCTCCGCAGAGGGACGTGGTGACAGGTCTCCTGGGCAGGGCTGCTGACTGCTTGACCTGATAAACAGCTCATGTTTGAAGGGTGAGTAGCACAGCAGAGCCTGAGCAATGTTATTTTACTGACTCTCTTGCAAAGCCTCACTCTGAGTCGCTTACCATCGCTGTGTTCAGTTTTGATTACCATGAAGCCATGATTCTGAGTGGTCCACCTGACCTTGGGGAGGGGAGATGCTGACAAACTGACTGAGGGAGAACAGCAGGAGAGAGGATCCAGGCAGGAGTCACTTAACCACAAGCTCACCACGGCAGAGCTACCACGGAGATCCCCACCACTGCAACACAGCTCTGCCCATCTTATCTCCTCCTCATCCTCACTTCAAGAGAAGCCTTCCTCACTCCCCACCCTTCACAGCTCCCTTCACTCTGCTCCCCTCGAGCCTGCACCAGCCAGATTCACCCCTTAATCCACACGCTGCAGGGCCTGGCTTCGTTTAGGGGAGGGGATTAAATCCAGCCGGAGCTGTTCTCCATGCCAGGGCAACACAGAGCCAAGCCAACAACTCTCTGCCAAGCACAAACAGGCACCTGTCCCAAGAGCCCAGAGAGGCACAGATAAGCCTTGAGGCAGCAGGAGACACCCCTCCACCCCCCCAACTGCTGTGAGCTGCCAAGAGCAGTGCTTATTTCAGGAAGTGGCAATATTGGAACCGAAACTGCATTCTTCGTGAGGATGATTCTCTGAAGCTGGCCTGCAGCCACAGCTACCCACCTAGGCTCCAGCTGGAACCACACAAAGGGGCTTGCAAGGTCAACAGAATCCCTGGGCAGCCTGTGGTGAGAAAGCTGCAGCAGCTATCAGGTTACTTTCCTTCATGGGGCTGTTCCAAGCCCGATCACACGGTAGCAACGAGAGCTCACCCAAGCACAACATGGCAGATTAGAGATGGAAAAGACCATCTTCCTTCTGACCTGCTCAGCACCCCAGGGGACAAAAATTGCAGTCAGCCAGGGCTTCATCCAGCCCAACAGGGCTCCTGCAGCAGAGCTTGGGTCACAGACACAGGAGTGTGAGCGCCGGCCTCACTTTCTAGGGTTGGCAGGGGACGGGCACAGCGTGTGCAGCCAGCTGCAGGGGATGGACCAGGGCTGCCTCTTCTGTTAATCTTCACTTGGTGCTAAAGTGCTGGAGCTGGCAGGGAGCCCTGGCAGCTTCCTCCCACTGGGGAGCCTCTGTAGAGGCAGATGTTTACTGGTGGCTTCCCAGGCGTCAGGGGAAAGGCTGTGCTAAGAGAGCGGTTCCAAGCTGTGAGACATTTCCTGGGGACCTGTGACCAAGCAGCAAAACAAGCTGTTTCCCTGTGAGCCCAGCAAGCCAGTCACTGGTCAGCATTCCTGTGGACTCCAGGGGTACCCCTTCCCTTTCCCAACACTCCAGTCCACCCAGTTCCCGAGGGAGCTGAGCCCCTTCTCCCCCAGGCGTTCCCCCAGTACTTCAAAGCCAACAAAAAGGCTCAAGGAGTTTTCTCTTTCCTCTAACTTGACTCACACCTTCCCTCTTCTGACCATCCTGTTCCTGAACACTTCCTGAATGTTTTATTGCTCACTCTCCTCCGTGTTTTCAGAAAGAAGGACCATTCCAGAGAGGAGCCACAATCCTCAAGAGCTGTATAGCCCCTTCCTGATGCAACCTTCCACCCATAATTAAGGAAAAACACATTGCAGAGAGATGAGCTTCAACTGTAGTTACTATCACAGAGCTGGTAGAAAAATTAAAATGAGTTTGACTATTGACAGGCCCTGTAATCCCTGTTCAAAGGTTTTTACAGAAAGTCAAGCGTGTGGACACCCCGCTCCCCTTCTCAGCCTGCTGAAACAGCCAGCGACACCAACTCCTCATCTGCACCGTTTCCTCCAGACTGTCACTTTGTAGAGAGACTGGAGGACAGGAGAACAAGCTGGGGAGCAGGGTGGTGTGGCAGGGAGAGGGTCTCATCAAAAGCCTCGTGACAAGAGTGAGAAGCTGGAACTTACTGACGTCAAAGGCGTAGAGCACGTTGCAGGCTCCCTCGGTGTCGTTGCGACCGCCCCATATGTAGACAGTGTCGTCTATGAGCACAGCTGAGTGCCCATACCTCATGTAGGGCACCTCTCTCACGTGGTCTCGGCTGTTTGTCCACACTGGTGGCAGTTTGATCCAGCGCAGAGACACTGGAAGCACAAGTTGGAGGCCATGTCAAACGCTAAACCCGCTACACACGCTCACAGGTCACGACCCATCCTGCACGGCAACTCCCCTCCCCAAAGACAAGGTGCACAAGTGACCTGGTGAGTGAGACAAAGCTGCATCTGACCCCTGAGCTGGTCAAGACCTAGAGAAGCAGAGTTTTCCACAGGTCCTTGTCACAGGCAGGGTCAGAGGGAGCACTGGAGGACCAGAGGGGACAGAATCAGGCTCCATTCTGCGTGGATTACACTGAAGAGATGTGAGCTCTGGCTCATCCTTGGGTGAGGGTGCAGGACACACACACAGAGGAAGGAAAAAGTGCAGAGGTGAGAATAGACACTGCTTCAGGCCAGCAACGCTTCTGAAGAGACTCAATGCCCCAGGAACAGCTCACTGCAGCGAGGTGAAGGCCACATTCCGACATCCAGTCGTGCAGCTGAGTCAGTCAGGGCCGCAGCTTCGTAGGAAGAGGGTTTGGTTGCTCTGGGGCTTGAGCTTTAGGTGAGGCAGCTGTCTGACTCCTTGTCCCCTGTGCACAGCCCAGTTCTCCCTGCTAACACTGTGTCACTAATTAGAGCTCCTTGTGATTACAGGTTCTCCTTCCTGGCAGCCTGGATGTCACGTTCAGCGGTGGCCAGAGCAGTCAACAGCTATTACAGGGTTTAATGACAGTGCAAGAGTCACACTGGGCGTTACATAACAGCACCCAGGCACCCTCCCCCTGCCACACATAGAGCCTCCAGTGGGGTTTTCAACCCAGAGGTTACACTAAATACAGCAGAAACCAGCCCATGGTTCTCCTGAAGGACTCACACAGGGGAAGGGAAAGGGCAGGACAGCCAGCCCTAGTCAGGCTAGACAGGTTGCTCCCTACCTTAAACCCCACAATCTTCCTCTTTGAAAGCTTGGGAGAAATCACTTGAAACCTGCTATCCTGGCTTTACCACTGGAACCTGGCAATGCCAGCTGAGGAAGGGCTTGGGAAGCCAGTGTCACCTCCTGCGTGGTGGCTGCAGCATCATGACCCTTTAATGCCTGGGAGTGGTGAGAAGGGCAGACAATGCAAGAGCATTCCTTTGGCCACAGTAATCATGCTCCCACCACCACTGCAGTCTCTACTGTCACGTTTTACAAGATACAACATTCAACCTGGCTGTGAGCCACCAGCCCCTCTGCATAGAGAGGGGTGTCTTTGCTCCCAAGACCCTGATCTGCAACTCCCTGCTACTCAGGGAGCTGCTCACCTTGGCACTCTCCACAGTCTGATTCAGAGGAGTGAACTCACTGCTTCTAGCACACAAACTAGTGTTCTCCACCGTGTGTCTGCAGAGCGTTCAGTGTGGGGCCGGTCTCGGTCACCGGTTCTCCGCTCCGGTCTCTGCTCAGCTGAGCACATCCAAGTATCTGTGTGGTTTTTCATCCCCCTGCCTAATTATGGGCAAATACTTCACAGACCAGCTCTGTAACCTCTGCAGTTCAGAAATCAAGAACCCAGCAGTCATGGCTCCTCCTCAGCCCTGCACAAACAGCTCCAGCTGCTTTGCTACACCATGTTGTGACCCTGCATGGAAGCTGCTGACCTGAGGCCATCACGTTGGCTGTGGCTCTCAGCCCTCCTCCACCCCCTAGGGAAGCAGCTCAAGAGACTGAGGGCACTGGCTCCTGCCCTACCACTTCCATGCTAAGGGTGGCTGAGCTGCAGACTTGGATGGGGGACCTGAGCCAGCTACACCCTTCACACCCAGGTGAGTTTGGTTCACAGGGAACGAGGACTAAACAAGCCACCAGCTACACAGTTCCCTCCAGTGAGCCCTTGTCCTAGCACTCTGCCCTGCCCTCAAGGTTGAAGGGCCAAGGCTGGGCAAGAGAAGAAGCTCCCACCTACAGATGTCTCTTCTGGAAGTCACACAGGAACATGGAACAACCACCCTAGACAGAAGCAAGAAAACAATTCAAGAAGCCCAGAGGCCACAAGGTCGCTCTTACCCGCGTTAAAAACATGGACGTCGATCTGCCGCAGGGTCTCATAGTCTTCTCCAGAGCAGTAGCCCCCAAAGGAATAGACCTTGTGCCCGACGGCCACGGCCGCGTGGTTCACCCTCCGCGGCCCACCGTCCAGGTGCACCGCCCACCGGAGCATTCCTCTCCGCAAGCCAGGCAGTCCTCAGGGTCCCCAACGCCACAGCCACATGCTTCCCGGGCCACCTCGCTGTCACCTGGCTCTGTAACGGAGACAGAAAGAGAAGATAACACCACCCCGCGGGTCTTCCTGCCTTCCTCGAATGCCAGCATAGAAAGGTCACGTTGTTGTAGCCTCACTCATCCACCTGCCAATCAGAAACGGTTTTACTGCCACCTCAGGCAAGGGGGCATGAGGCAGGTAGTGAAACCTGAGTGAGGCTTGGAAGGGCAGCGAGAGTTGTTGTCGTGTTGACCAAGAACCTCTTGGCGCCGCGCCCCCGGCTGTGTCCTGGGTGAGGACACACCACGGACACGCCGGAACAATCTGTTCGCATGAATGAAAAATGTACGGCAGGAGCCAGCTGTGAAGGTGGAAAGAACAGAGCTGGGAGGGGGACAGGGTGTTCCTTGGGTCACTTGGGAGAAACAGCATGGGGAAAATCATTGAAAAAATAAACACCCAACTAGAGAAACCCTGAAGATCTACCCCCACGTAGAGCACCTGACCACCTGATGCAGGTTCTGCAACACTTGTGCTTGGACTTGATTTGAGCGCCAGGGTCCAGCTTAATTAGAATCATAGACTCATGGAATGATTAGAGTTGGAAGGGACTCCCAGAGGTCATCTAGTCCAACCCCCCTGCAAGAAGCAGGGACACCCCCAACTA
>VXBZ01002377.1:44855-65556 GCA_013399135.1 Heliornis fulica
CAGGTTGGGCCGGAGGAAAGACACGCTGCACACACGCCGGAGAGGACGAGCCCCTGACCTGGGATCGGTTTACCGGTGAGGACAAGCAGATACACCAGGACCTCCTGCAGCCTTTCCACACCCCACGGTGCCGCCAAGTGGTGTGGAATAGCAGCGCCCCCACCCCGCCTTCAGCTCCCTGCAGTACTGCCAACCCACCTAAGCTTCTGAGTCCGGGAAGCAAGCGCAGCGGGTAAGCAGCGAGGAAGGCTCCCTCACCTACCGCAAACCAGCCTCTCTGAGGTGGCACCTTGGCCTGGCACCGAGTGGGTACCACGGAAGGTAGGGGAGAAGGCTGGATCACAGTAGCACCCGAGTGCTGTTCGACCCCCTGGGCTATCAGCAAGTGCGTCTCTAAATGCTAAATCAGCACAACAAGTCCCTGATGCACCGGAGGATAACTAAGGAGGGCCCTGGGCTGGAAGCAGTTCAGCGGTAGCACCAAGCCGTGGAGCATAAAGAGGAGACAACCGCGCGCTCAGAAGCTCAGCCTGGCCCCGTAACGTGTATCCATCGCTTCCACTGGCTCACAGAAAGGACCTCAGCAGCACAAGCCTCCTAGAAATCCTGCCCGCTGCGGAGCCAAGGATGGGATACAGCCACAGAGGGAGAGCTGCAGTATTTTAATTGAACAGGTAGAGGAGGAAAGCAGAAGCCAGCAGCTGACACCTGCTACAAAGCGGGGAAGTTACTTCTGGGCCCACGATTAACCCAAGACATCGGGATGGAGACGAGTCAGCACAGACCAACACAAACAGCTGAAGGAATTTACTTTCCCACAAGAGAGCTTCTAAGGATGCTCTAAAGGGAGGGCTGCAATAGTACATAGTGCTTGCACCCAGCTTTCCTGGGGGTGGCGAAGCACTGAACCCCCACTCCACGGACAGGGGAACAACAAGGGGCTCGAAAGCAAAAGAAAGGTGGAAGTGAGAGTCTCTGCTGTGTGTGAGACCCTCCAGCTGCGGAGCTGCACCCCAAGACCGGGCGGAGAGGCAGCAGAGCACCCACAAACTCTGCCCCACGCTCCTGTGCCGCGTTCAGCCTGACCTCAGACCGCCTCAGGGCTTGGCTGCACGGGCAGCACGGGGACAGGCATGGCAGAGGTGGGCACTTCACACGTGGAAGCCTCTGGCCAGCACCCAGCCCCTGCTGCGGGGTGGCAGGGCTCTGGCTCCCAGGCAGAACAAGAACCAGGCTGGAAACGAAGCGATTCCTGCCTGGGCCGATACAATCGCGGGTCAGGCAGGTTCCCTTCACACACCCCCAAGGTGGGAAAGCAGGAGGAAGGAGAAAAAGCAGGAGGACATGACATGACAGCAGTGAGATACAAGTTATAAAGCAAAACCAGATCTACCCTTGGAGGGATGAGGATGGAGTGGAGGACAGGCACAGCTCACCATGTTCATTCCTTATTTATACATGAGAACCAAGTGCATTTCCGTGACCCCTGGGGGAAAGGGATGGGGCAGAGCTTCTTGGGCCAGCTCCTGAGCCCGTCAGAGAGCCTCCTGGCTTGAGGTGAGAAACTCCTCCGCTCTCTTGTGGGCCTCCAGGGCTTTTATAGTGTAGACGTCCTGAGGAAGCTCAGATTTCCGGCGCAGCAAAACTTTCTCCATCTTAATGTCTTTCAGCATCTACAGACAAACCAAAGGAGCCAAGAGATCAGTAGAAAAGTCCTTCACCCCCTCCAGACTCCCTGTTCTCTGACTCAGACTGGTCCAGGATATGCTGGGGGACACCACAGTGTGTTGTGGACCAGGCTGAGAGCCAAAGGTCAAAAGGACACAAAAAGAGCCCCATGTGTGCTTCTTCCAGACAGGGGAGGTGAGATAAAGTCCACTCCTCAGACTACAGGCTGATGTCTAACAATCAGGGGGGACAGTGGGGGTGTTTACTCTCAGAAGGCCTTGGAAGAGCCAGTTCTGGCCCCTGGACCCTGGACTGACTGTGCTGATGTCCGGGTTGGTCTGAGAGTCATTGTGGAAGGAATGTTTGGAGAGCAGTGGAGGTGAGATGGTGGGGGGGGGGTGGGGGTGTCCTGGGGGACAGCAGGATGACCATGACCAGCAATGTGCCCTCGTGGCCAGGAAGGCCACTGGCAGCCTGCGGGGGATNNCTCTTCAGCTTGGAGAAGAGGAGACTGAGGGGTGACCTCATTAATGTCTATAAATATGTAAAGGTGAGTGTCAGGAGGATGGAGCCAGGCTCTTCTCAGGGATGGCCAGTGACAGGACAAGGGGAAATGGGTGCAAACTGGAGCAGAGGAGGTTCTATGTAAATGTCAGGAGAAACTCTTTCCCTGTGAGGGTGAGGGAGCCCTGGGCCAGGCTGCCCAGAGAGGTTGTGGAGTCTCCTTCTCTGGAGATATTCCAGACCCATCTGGACACGTTCCTGTGGGATCTAATCTGGATGATCCTGCTCGGGCAGGGGGTTGGACTGGATGATCTTTGGAGGTCCCTTCCAACTCCTACCTTTCTAAGACCCTAGTTCACCTACACACCTGCACAGCTTCTGTTTCCACAGTCTTCTTCAGTAGCTGTATATCTTCTGCAGTTGGGGTCTCCGTTTCCATACAGCAGATGGGAGGCAACGGTGGAGGTGCATAATACATGGGGTACTGCAGACAACACAGACAGCTGGAGACAAAGGCTCTACCCAACACCAACCCCTTCTCCCCCAGCACCCTAACACACTTCTTCCAGCCCAGCAGAGGTGGCAGTAGGCACACAGAAAGGAAAGGAGGATGTTCTCCCACCTGCTCCTACCTCTGCCCTCCGGAGCCGCAGCACATCCAGCTGCAGCTGAGGAAGGAGTCTGTAAACATGGCTGTGGGCTCAGTGCTACAGAGGGCCAGGCTGGTATGACACTGCCAGCACCCCCAAGACACTAAGCTTTGGCTGGGAGAGATCACCCAAAGGTGATCATGAAGTCATGAGGACTTCCTCATGAGCTGAGGAAACACGACAGGACCCCCAGCACACCCTTGTCTCGTTCATCCTGGGTCCTGCTGTTATCTACCTGGGGGTTCAGCCGGGCCAGCTCCTCTATCTTCTGCCACATTTCTTCTCGTTCCTTCATCCTGAACCTTCCCCTGCAGAGAGAGAAAGCGTCAGGTGTGAGCTCCTGGGAAAGTGCTCCCAGGAAAACAAGCACAGGCGAGGGACAAGAACTACTCAGGAGGTAGGGAAGCACTGTCCTCCCTCACCTCAGGGAGCCAGGTGGCAGCAGTGGACTGCACAGGCACATTTCTCCACCCCACACCCCCTCCCACACCCCCCTCTCCAGGTCTGTGNCCAACACTATCCCACCACGGGCCTGTGCTACAGGAGTGGGTGAGAGCGACTGGTTTCTGCGGTAAAGCGATGCCGCCAGTTTGGATGTCAAACACACGTTTTCCTGGTGCCCCAGGGATGCAGAGGGGGAAAAGTGCCATTTCCAACAGAGCTGGGGCTCAAGTGCCCACAGTTTCCTCTCTCCCTGGCCACAGCACACCCTAAGACCTAGGCACAGGGCTTGACCTTAAGAGACCATTCAAGTGGGCCACGTGTGAATCCCAGGGCAGCGAATGTTCCTGGCAAACAGAGGGGAGCATCTCATTATTCTTTCCTGCATTTTAAAAATCTCCACTGAAACCTCTGCTTTATTTCTGGCTTTAACTGTCTGACTTTCATCCCTGGCCAGTGCTCTACATTTCCACACTGAGGAGGTTCTTATACTCTAATCCCCTCAAGCTCTTGACATACAAGTAAAAAAGGAAGCTGAAAATGAGAAGGAAGCTGATGAGCATTCAAGCAGAGACTACTCCATCAGAAACATGGGGTCAAAAAACCCAACCCCAACAAACCAAACCCCAAATGAATAACCCACACCTCCTCTTCTGACAGAGCTCTGGAGATCTCTGCAGGGGGCTGTGACTAGGAGTCATCTTCCCTAGATTTTTCTGCCTTGTCCCCAATTTCTCCAGAATCCTTTTTAATGTCTGGTAAACAGAAAAATACATATTACTTCAATCTCTCCACTGGAGATGCAGACAATATGTCTGTCTAAAGACCCTCACATCACAAAGACCACTGTCCCTCCAATGCAATGTCTACTCTGGTGGTATCATATCTGCCATGCCACGTAGGTGTGTACCACAACTCATCCCCCAGCTAAATGAAACATCCCGTTACTGGTGTGGTACACAGCAAGCCAAGTCATGCTCCATGCACCTCCAGCATCACTTCTTTCCTTCCAGACCACTGGAGCAGTCTGGATACGAATGGGGGAGCCCTCATTCCACACTGTACTTGGAGATCCACCAGTTGATAAGTCACATGCTCAGCTGATACTGCAAGAGAATGCCTGGCACAACAAAGAGCAGCTCTTCTAAGAGTCTGAAAGCTTTATACCTGCCATCACCCTTCTCAGTCAAACATGTATTTCCAAAGAATGAAATAAAGTTTGACCTTTATTTTGATGCCACGTTGACTTAACTGTAGCAACTGTCCAACATCTCTCTACAGAGGAAGCTTCTTCTCAACCTCATTCATCAGGCTGGCCTCATCTCCCACACCGGGACATTTCTGTTGCAGCTGACCTAAAAGCATCACCCACCCATGGGAGCCTGAGAAACCCCCACCTGTACAAACAGCAAGGCCTCCCAGGACAGAGAGGAAGAGGCTGGGGGAGAGGCTGTTCAGTAGGGCCTGTTGTGACAGGACAAGGGGGGATGGGGTTAAAATAGAGGGAGGGGGATTTAGATTGGAGATTGGAAAAAAGTTCTTTCCTGTGAGAGTGGTGGAGCACTGGAACAGGTTGCCCAGAGAGGTGGTGGATGCCCCTGGATCCCTGGAGACGTTCAAGGCCAGGTTGGATGAGGCCCTGAGCAACCTGATCTAGTTGGGGGTGTCCCTGTTTCTTGCAGGGGGATTGGACTAGATGACCTCTGGGAGTCCCTTCCAACTCTATGATTCTATGATTCTATGACAGTGCTGACTCTATAGGAGTGGCACCCCCAGGCCTGCTTTTGAGGTGATCACCAGCTCCCTTCACCCCCAATCCCAATCCCAGCAGAGAAAGCCACCAGCAGGACATTTAGAAAAGCAGAGCTGTGTTGGGAGGTATCTCCTCCTTTGGCCTACACAGGAGGGGGGAAGGTAGCAGCTACCAGAGAGGTGCCAGGGGGCACTGTGGCCCCATGACATGCTCACAGCACACTTGAAAAGCAGCATTCCAGGCCCTCACACCTTTACAGAAGGGCACGTTCAGGGCAAGATGCTGTCCATCTGCCCCCACCTCCCCACTGTTTGCTGTCTAAGCTGTCTGGGGGGGGGGGGACG
Source organism: Heliornis fulica (assembly GCA_013399135.1). Classification (NCBI taxonomy): domain Eukaryota; kingdom Metazoa; phylum Chordata; class Aves; order Gruiformes; family Heliornithidae; genus Heliornis; species Heliornis fulica. The sequence goes on from VXBZ01002377.1 coordinate 50,216, forward strand.
GCAGCCGGTCCATCCAGGGGAGCCTGTCCCTCTGTCCCCGACCCACCCCAGCTGCACCTGCGCCACCAGGGCTGTGGTGGTGGAGCTGGCACGTCACCTGCAGGCACTGTCATTAAAACCACAGCCTTTTTCTGAGCTTTCAGAGCTCTGGACAGCTGGTGGCAGCCTGTGCACCTGTGAGCTTCCTCCTTTCCACTGCTTGAGTACTGTGTCCAGTTTTGGGCCCCTCACTTCAAGAAGGACGTTGAGGTGCTGGAGCGTGTCCAGAGAAGGGCAACGAGGATGGTGAAGGGTCTGGAGAACAGGCCCTACGAGGAGGCTGAGGGAGCTGGGGGGGTTTAGTTTGGAGAAGAGGAGACTGAGGGGAGACCTTATTGCTCTCTACAACTCCCTGAAAGGAGGTTGCAGTGAGGTGGGGGTTGGTCTCTTCTCCCCAGTAACAGGTGACAGAACTCGAGGTAATGGCCTCAAGCTGCACCAGGGAAAATTTAGGTTGGATCTTAGGAAGAACTTCTGTCCTGAGAGAGGCCTCAAGCATTGGGACAGGCTGCCCAGGGAGGGGGTTGAGTCCCCATCCCTGGAGGTGTTTAACAGACGGGGAGATGCGGTGCTTGAGGACATGGTCTAGCAGTGGACTTGGTGGCGGTGGGTTAATGGTTGGACTGGATGATCTTAGGGGTCATTTCCAGCCTTAAAATTCTATGATTCTCTGATTCACCTTTCCTGGCTCTGCTCGCACACGAGCCCCGCGTTTCAAACTCATCCCAGGAGGAAGCATCATCAGATGAAGGTCAATCCTGCGTGACAGTGACCCAGCCAGCATCCCCACGGGCACAGGCTTCACCCCAGAGCCACTCAACAGCGCAGGCTCACGGGTTTGTCTCAGGACAGCCACGGGCTGCGATGCCACAGGCAGGGCCTGCGGCCTGCTCCGCCGGGGAGGCAGCTCCAGTGGGCTGTGGAAGGGAGGCAACGGGACCCACTGCCCTGAACAGCACCAGGCAGGGGATGTGCAGCCTGAGGCAACCTCCTCTGTCCCACTGTGCTGGGGACACACCACTGAACAACATCTCCTGCTGCCTGGGAAACACCGTTGGCTCAGGCCAAGATGGCTTCTTCCATCACACCACAGAACACACAGCCCCAGGGTTAAGTTCACATCGATTCACTGATATTTCTTGGGTATTTTAAAGACAGTCTTCCTCAAGATGGCACTTTCACACTGAACAAAGACCTCAAAGACCTCAGGCACACTGCTCTGGTAAACCCAGGTTTCTAATCCATCTTCCTCAGTCCAGGTTCTAGTCCCACACCATTGTCCTACATCCTGTCTAATCCCAGGCTCCTTTCCCAAGAGATCCCAATCTCCTCATTGTCCTACATTGTCAAGCTGCAGGCTCCTTGCCCAACAGATTCTGATCTCCCCACTTCTCCTCCTCTAATAATTTCTTCCCTTTACCTATCCCCTCCTATCTGTTTACATTAATAATAATAATACCACCACCCCAACCCAACTCTTCCCTGCAAACTCTTCCCAAAGTCTGCACCCCCTTCCTACACTCCTTGTGCAGACAAGCTGCTCTTCCCTCACCAGCCCCACTCCCTTCTGCCACCAATTCTCCTTTCTAGCTCATCCCTACAGACCTAGAAGTACCTGCAAGGAGGGTGCAGAGAGGTGGGATCGGTGTCTTCTCTCATGTAACAAGAGACAGGATGAGAAGAAATGGTCACAAACTGCCCCAGGGGAGATTGAGGTTGGACATCAGAAGAATTTCTGTCCTAAAAGGGTTGTCAGGCACTAGAACAGGCTGCCCAGGGCAGTGGTGGAGTCCCCATCCCTGAAGGGATTGAAAAGGCCAACAGATGATGTGCTGAAGGACATGGTCTTGAGGTGGCCTGGGCAGAGTCAGGTTGGGGTTGGACTTGATGATCTCTTCCAACCCAAGGGATTCTATGACCTTTCACAATGTTCTCTCCCAGTTCTAGCATCCCTTCAGAGAGGGACCTTGTCACACTGCTCACCCAGGAGCAGCTCTAACTGCTCATTCAGAGTTGAGCTTTCCTGGGTTTAACCCTCCTTAGTTGGGTCCCAGTGGCAGGGAAATCCCACGTAGCTGAGGAATTGTATCAATCCCACTGTGGGTAAACTCATCTCAGATTCAGCAACTAAAAGATGTTTTTACATCCCATCTGCTAAGCTTTCAACTGGCATTTTGCCAAATTTGGTTATCTGGGAGAGCAAGAGAGCAAAAAGTCTTTGATATAAACCCAACACAAGGTTTTCTGAGGCATAATCAGACAGCAAAGCACTAGAGGAAAAAACCCATGTTAACACAAACAGAGAACAGCACAGCTCTCCCCATGCATTTCTTGGATTGCTCTGAGCTGCTCTGTTGACCTTTTCCACTACAATCCTCCATCAACCACACACCAACGTTGGGAACAGCCACGCTCAGCAGGTCAGCATGGGTAGAAGCTAAACAGAAAAAGCTCCTGATGAAAACACAGAGTAGATCTCACAGTAAATGTGTTGTCAACTGTGGCTTAAAACATCTGTGCAGACATTTGTGGGCTTCACAAACGCACTAATATGGAAAAAAATAATCCACTTGCTCCCAGTTGAGATGTTAAGAAAACCTTAATTTCTCTGTATGCAGGTTGCCCATCCCTGAGTGCTGATTTGTATCTCAGCTCTGGTTTTTGTTACTGCTTCACAAGACAACTGAACACATCCCAGAGCTCCCCACTGCCAGCAAGGGTGAGGCCTGCTCCCCCACCTCCCCCCATGGCAGCCCTGGCTAATCTGGGAAGGAAAAGCACTGTGGTATGTCACCAATCAGTAGAAAACATACTGGGGGGTGGAGGGGAGACAAATGGTTCCTTCTAGCTTATTGAACTGAAGAAGTGGAGGGTTTTTTTCCCCCTCACAGCCTCCTGGCATCAGCCCTTGCTGAGCTCAGATTTTATCCCTGCCATTTGCTCTTTGAAATTTCAGGTATTATCCAGTCTTTGTAGCTGGACAATTGAAAGTGCCCTGTGGCAGGTTGTGCTCACAAAGCTCTTCTGAAAAGTCCTTCTAAAGCCACAGGTTTCCACTGGCATCACTACAACACACACAAATCAGTAAATATTTCCAAGGCAGAGCATAAGCATCTCTGCAAAGCTGAGTACCCTCTACATTTCAATTTATCTCCTCATGACCCAGCAAACTCCATCACTCCTTTCCAAGCTATCTTCTTCAGTAGAAACAAAAAGCTTTCTATCAGGGCACACATTTTACCTCTTCTCATACCTACACATAGTTATGGCTGGGGAATCCTAATTTTTGACAAAATTCTCTGCAGAGTCTTTCCATTCCCCCTCTGGCATCTTCCATGTGTTACCATACCCCAAGGATACTCCAGGATGAGCTCAAGTTACTCAGCAAGAACTTCTTACTCACTTCTGCTTCTCTGCCTTGTATTGCTGCGTGCAGTCATCAAAAAGCTTTTGGTTCATCTCCATGAACAGCTTCAACGCGTTGTAGATCAGCCCATGGATTGTCCTGCACAGAAACAAGGGAAGGAGAACAAGTCACACGGAGACCGGTCACGAGTGGTGTCCCTCAGGGGTCCGTGTTGGGCCCGGCCCTATTCAACATCTTTGTGGGTGACATGGCCAGTGGGATGGGGTGCACCCTCAGCCAGCTCACCAATGACACCAAACTTTGTGGTGCTGTCACACGCTGGAGGGGAGGGATGGCAAGGAGCGTGGCCAGCAGGTCGAGGGAGGGGATTCTCCCCCTCTACTCTGCCCTCAGGAGACCTCACCTGGAGTACTGGGGCCAGTGCTGGAACCCCCAACATGAGAAGGACATGGACCAGTTGGAGAGGGGCCAGAGGAGGCCACAAAGATGATAAAGGGGCTGGAGCACCTTTNAGAGGGAGGGAGATTTAGATTGGAGATTAGGAAAAAGTTCTTTCCTGTGAGAGTGGTGGAGCACTGGAACAGGTTGCCCAGGGAGGGGGTGGATGCCCCATCCCTGGAGACGTTCAAGGCCAGGGGAAAACCCTCTCCACAAACCCAGCAGAGAGTACTGCAATGGGGGGGAAGGGAACAGAGAAACAGAGTCCCACCAGGCCAGGTCTGTTCACTGTGGTGGGACTAAGGAGTGCAAAGCCATGCACTGCTCTCCTGTGGTTAGAGGCTGGAAAGGGAAGGTGCTAGAGACCTGCTCAGGGCTTTCTCAAGGGGGCTTCACCTAACCTGGCTTCAGGACCTCTCGTGGCTCTCCTCACATAAACACAGTGACTTTGCTGGGTTGCCCAGTATTCAGCCATGAGCTTTGTCACCGAGCTGCCTGAAACACAGACATGCAGCAGCCCTGCAGAGAAGGGACCCAGCACAAAGGATGCCCCAAAGAGAAGCTGACTGCTTGTTGGCAGTTTATGGACAGGTTGCACTGTGTGAGCTCCCTCTAGGACAAGGACTCTCCCAGGGAATAACAACAAGTATTGAAGCTGCCTCTGAAATACTTGACCCAGAGGCAAAGGAGGACTCAGCAGACTGAGCTCTGTGTCTCACCAGCTCTGCAGACAGAGTAAGAAAGATTGCTGCAGCCACCAGGCTGACTGACAAAGCACTCGAGGAGACAAGCTACAGGAAGGAAGGGCAGAACCTGAACTATTCCACCTGTCCTGAGATGATGTGGCTACTGCTAAACCAACAACAAGAAGTAACAGGAGAAGGCTGTGCAGGCTCAGGTGTGTGCCTGTTGCACGGGCACCTGGGCATCATGTCTGCATCTACCTTAGTCTTTAGAGCACCCTCGACTGGAGGCTCAAGGTTGAGCTTCCTGATACAAGGAAGAGATGGAAGCAGTCAACTGGCTGGCCAGTGGGGAGCTCTGCAAACAAGTCCCACCTCACAGCCCTGTAGTGGCTACTGCACAATAATCCTGAGTGCTGCAGTTGCCCAGCCTCCCCAGAATGAATGATTGGCTTTTCCCCACCCCACCCTGTAGAACAGGGGAAAGTGAGTGTGTGTCTGTCTGTCCTGCTGGAAGATTTCAGGATCCTGGCTGCAGACTGGGTATTTTTAGCTAATTCTCTAAAAAGGAAGTGAGTTTACAACTTGAATTTACCAGGTGAGGAATCAATTGAAGAAGGAGTCAGCAACGGGGAGAACCATGAAACAGACCAGTATCAAGGAATGGGACACAGAGGGCAAGAAATTCACTTGGGATGTCTGCCTGGGTAGTTCTGCTTCCCCTGTCCTCCCTGTGCTCCAGGAGCCACCTCCTGTATTAGACAAGGTCCTCTGGTTACAGAGAGCACAGGGGTGATGATGAGTTAACAAGCTGCCAGACATCAGCTGGAGAACCCACTGCACATCTCCAAGAGACCAGCAGCGTTGGTGACACGTGGCTGTCGAGTTCTGGGTAGGCTCAACAGCCCCAGGGCAGGTCACCAGTGTCACCTGTGGTCACTCACAGAGGCAAGCCGCTGTGGCACCTCTCCACACTGACACTACTAACAACCCCTCTGGCTCAGCACCCGGTGTCACCCAGCGCCACGCGTCGCCTTCGCAGCGTGCCCCAAGAGGGCTGGCAGGTCAAGCAATCCTGCATGCACAGCAGGTGCCAGGGCATGCAGAGACACCTACTTGTTCCAGTGACTCTTGGAGTTCTTGTAGAGTGCTGGAAACATGATCGGGAGAACTTTGGCCGCGTTATCGCTGATCAGGCTCATGATATATTCGTTGTTCCAGTAGTACAGCGCTCGCTCTGCCACCTGCAGTGGGAGAGAAAACCACCCTTGGAGAGGCTCCTTCCAGCAACAGCTGCTGTGCTGAGACCAGAGCTTGCTCCTGCCCAGATGAGGAGAAACTGTGTTCCCACAGTGCAGGCAGCAGGGCTGACCTTCACCAACATCTACACGGCCGTTCGTCCCTGCTGCCCACCTGTCTCTCCCTTAGGACTCTGCCAGGCACTTCTCACATGCTCTCCCCATGATTGGTCAAAGCCTACAGTTGATACACAAAAATCCCTTTACACAACACACAAGGACAGTCATGTCATCTCCACATCCCAGCCCAGACAGGCTCCAAGCCTCCTTTGTTTCCTCCCACTGCTCTCTGTAAAGCCCCATTCCTCCCCGGCCTTCCCCACAACAGAAGGGATTTGGCTTTGGTCACCATGCCCAAAATTCATCCCTCTGATGAAAACAGGGGAAATCTGGGGACAGCCATCCTGCTCTAACAAGAAAAACAAGTTTCCACACAGGGAGAGATTCAAGACAGTTCTTTGTGTTTAACCACACATCTAGGTAACTGCAGCGTTTAGCACCAGTTCAAAGGACTTAAAATCCCAGGAAGAGAGCATCCAGCCTCAGTTTTCCATTTCAGGTGACTAAGAACTCACTATGTCCCCTTCCATGTGAGTAAACAGAGTGAAACTCACCTCACATTCACTTACCCAGCTTTGGTTTCCAGCTATTAGCTCTTGTTAAGCCTTGTCTGCTAGACTAACCTGCAATCCACTCCCAGGAGACTCTTGCCCACTGAGGTGTCCTGACTTGGAAAGTCAATTCCTACTTTTGTTCTCAGACAAGCTGCAGAGTGTCTGGCCTGAGTGGGACACCTTTGGGTTAATTCTCTTAGGCTCCCAAGTGTCTGCACCTTTTTCAGGTTTTTCAGTCTCGTGGCTATCAAGTACAGGATGCCTCTCCTAGATCTTTTACCCTACCTCATCCAAGCTCCTGAGCTCCCTGTGACTGCTCCTTCAACACCCAACAGTCAGGTTAGCCCCTGGTTCCCACCACCACACCAGCAGTCCATGCCCAGCTGGTTTGCATCAGGCTTCCTAAGCCCTTTCCAGGAAACTCATCTTTTTTTTAACACATGTGATCCAGACTGATCATATTTTTGACTTGCAAACAAAGGACTTTGTACCTCTCTGTACCCAGTGACAGAGTGAAGCCAGTCTGTCTCACTGCACAGACACGCTCTAGGGGAGGTGGTATGCCCCCTATAGCAGGTGTTCTTAGCTCTTAGTGAGCTAACAACACCTGCTAGGAGCTACTAGCAGGTCCTACAACCCTGGATGAGTTAAACCTGAAGACTACCAGCCACAGAGACTGAGCCTGGTACTACAGCCAGCTTCCCTTCCCTGGGAACGAGGGAGAAGCAGTCTCTAGCTCTGCCTCAGTCTACCCTCCTCTCTACCACCTGCACAATACAAAGTTCCTTCTCTGCAAACTGCCTCTTGGGTTGGCTTCCCACCAGTGCTGCAGTCAGCAACAGGGTGACACCTGATGAGCACCTCTGCTCCAGTTCCAGCTCCAGCCTGCTGCACTATGTGGTGCTGAACAGAGCGGAGCAACAGGAGGGGCTCCACGCAGCCACCCCGTTTTCTCTTTGGATGAGCTTGCTCTGTGGCTGCAGTGAGGATTCTCACCTCCTCNTGGAGCAACAGGAGGGGCTCCACTCAGCCACCCCGTTTTCTCTGTGGTTGCAGTGAGGATTCTCACCTCCTCCCACCCCAATACTCCCCCTGGTCACACCTCCACGTGCCACCAATCCACAAAACCAAGCCCAAAAGCTGTGGTGTCACCCTCACACACCAAAAGGATCACAAACTGGTGTCCTACCCCCTCCCTGAGCTGCAACCCACCTGGAAGTGTGGGCTGGAGACACACTTGGCCAACTGCCTGAACAAGGGCTCCATAACTTTCACAAACTCAGAGGGCTCAATCACGTCCAGGATCTCCTCCAGCTCATTTAGAAACATCACCTCCTTGGGACTGTGAGTTTTCGGCCAGAACTTCAGCAAGCCCACAATCACCTGGGTGGGGAGGGTACAGAGACAGTGTTAGAGGTGGGAAGTTAAAATCAGCTGTGAAATAGAATTTTTAAGGATCTGGTCACAATAGCAGAGGGGAAGAAGTAACAGAATGGACCTTCTCTGACACAGAAGATCAGCTACTAACAGCAGAAATGCCACAGAGAAGGTCACTGAGGAACTGTTATTCAATATGCTGCAGAGCACCCAATAAATGATGTAAGGGGTGGGTTTGGGATGAGGGAAAGGATGCACCTTTTCACACAAAAGCAGTTGGATTATGGAATTCTTTCTTGCAAGACTTTGTGGAGATTCAAAGTCCAAACAGACTCCAGAAGGGAGTAGACAAGTTTATGGAGGTTACACCTAATGGTGATGATTAAATATGACAATGATGACACAACTTCTGGTTGAGCAAACTATTGCTTACAAGATACTGGAAGAATATACACAGGGAAGGAATACATCCTACTTGATTGCAATAACTTCTTTATAAAACTGCTTCTAGACATGGTCAAAGGCAGGATCCAAGATCCTGGAGACCTGCACTCTGCTGGAGTTCCTGGCAGAGCTGGTGGTGGGAGTTGCTCTTTCAAACTCTGTGTGCTCCAGCAACCTGATCCCGAAGGCAGCACTCGAGAGGAAGCTCAGAGTGGAGGGACAGAGGTGAGCAATGCAACAGCAAGACTGGAAACATCTGAGCATTAGTTTTCCATCAACTCAAGGCTTGAGAAGCCAACAGTTTGGTATCCTCAGTGTTTGTCACTGCTCAGTCTGCCACTGGGTGACTCACAGGTAATTTCTCCTGCAGCTAAGGTGGTGCAAGGTGTGTCGAGTCTGTCTTGGCTATTACTGAGCACATCTGAGGCCTTGCTCACCTGGCAGCCATCCAGACTGCTGTCAGCACAAGAGCTACCACATCAAGCCTTGCTGAGCAAGCTTCTGGGAGGCCTCCTCTGAGTGAGTGTGGACCTAGCAAGCGATCTGGCCTCCCTCCAGCACTGGTGGCAGCGTCCAGTGCATTCACAGCCTTGTAACTTCTTCAAGTCTTCAATAACCCCAGATAGGACAGGAGTATTGTCAAAACCTTCCCAAGCTGTGGGCTTCAACGGGACACAACCTATGGGGACATGTGACACTCAATGCAGCACCCACTGATGGTGACAAGACTGGATCATCCCACTGCTCTCCACAAGCACCAGACCAGCATCTCTGATCCAGGGGCCACTAACCCATCACCCAGGAAGCAGTGATGAGTTTTGGAGCTTCACTACTTGGATAAGCTGCAAAATGAATCCTAGAAATACTGACAGATTTCCATTCCACTCTTCTCCTTCAAGAGCCTTGGCAGGAGGCTGCTGGGCTGGATGTCAGCCACGGGAAGTACTCAGCATGATCAGGAAGCTACTTGACATCACTGGTTTCACAACAGGCTTTTGGGAACACGGGAAATGAGGGAGCCACATTTAAAGGGAAAGCTGGGAGCTGTGCTTCAGCACTGCTGGTGTCAGAGCTGAGGAGTCAGAAAACCAGCAGCAGCTGACCAGCTTTGCACTGAGCACAGTCTCAGAGAACAGAACGACCTCAGCTAGTGTTACTCATTAAAATGCTCACACTTTCTGGTGCTCCCTTCTACAGTGACACAAGCTTGTGTTCTCTGGCCATCTGCTGTTTTGAGGCTGTGAAGCTCAGCTCTGTAGAAGACATTTCCTGGCCTGCAGTGGGTGGAAAACACTTGTCTCTTGCCTGCACCCTCTGTCAAGCCCAGTTAATGCTGCAGGTCTGCACAGCCACTAACTGGAATACACGAGTTCCTCCTCTACACTGCTCAAACCTTTCAGAACCTGCTGCTTCCCTGCACTGCACCCCAAAGGCAAATCCAGCCACAATGTGACTTCACACTGTGGGGGCAGCAAACTGATGGTAGAGCAGGAAGGAGAGTATCTGCATCAAGGAACAGTGGCTAGCACAAGTAGACCTTTGTGTCCCAGGTTCCTAACCTCATCCCCACAGTTTTTCAGCCAACTCCAGCAGTATGGAGTGAACTCTTACTATTTCAGGGCTCCCACTGGTTCCATGTGCTTTGCCTCTGCAGCATCTACCATGAGCTGAAAGCTCTGCCCTGAAAGGACAGCTTGGTATAGAGCTCCTTCCAAAGCACAAAGGGAGGCTATAACCCACCTTCCAGAAGCTTTTGGGGCAAAATGCTAAAGGCTTGCAGATAAGCAGCACAGCTCCTTCTGCCTACAGGGTACCAGGCAAACCCAGGGAACAGCCCAGCTGATTCATTGCCCCTCCAGCCTTTTTTTTTTCACCCAGTACTCTACAGAAGCTGTGAAGCTTTTGAGGACTTGATTGACACGCAGAGGTTAAGCAAGGTTACTCACTGGTTCTGTCAAGCTGCTGTCTTTCTCCAGGAACTGTACAACACAGTATGCCAACTGTAAGGAAAAAAACACGTCAAGATTAGAGCTTCCTGAAACGTACCCGAGATTGAAGTGCCACCACCACAGACAGTTCCAGTTCCAAAGGAATCCACTTGTTGGAACAGCACATGAGAGCCCTAACACCAAGCAGACATGGCCTGTGCTCAAGACATTTCTGCAGCATGAAGAAGAAAACCTGAGCCACCCAGAAGAGCCCACAAATAATACACCCCAACACAAGCAGAGCTGCACTCATGGGAAAGAACAAAGCAATCACAAAGCCCTGCCCTGTAAAAACAAGGCTGGAAGAACAGACTGCTGCTCATATTCCTCACTTCCTAGCCTGTGTCTTGATCTTTTCTACTCTTCTATTACATATTCTAAATTGCAAGAAATTAATTGCTGTTCCAGCCCAGCACATCGATTTCTCCACTCATCTCCGTGGTGACTAACGGCTGACACACCACCTGCGCGGGCTGACGACTACGGCTCAGAATTTTACCTTCCTGCTTTCAGCAGGGCCTCAAGTGTTTCATAAGCTCCCAGCACAGAAAGGTAAAGGCAGCCACAGTGTTAAGGCAGTGGCCAAAGGCAGGGACACCCTCCTATCAGCTAGTGGTAAAATACACACAGAGACACGCACGAGTCCGGGCAACACAAGGCTGTGACACATCCCCGCAGCGTGGGACTAGTGCAGAGGCCAGAACATCTCTTGGAGAGAGCTTTGTACAACACAGTAATGCAGCTTGGTGAAGAGCTCTAAGCAAGTCTGAACAGCAGCTTTTGCAAGAATTCCACCCTGCCCTGGGAACTTGAAGCACTTCTCACCTGCGGGTGGTAGACGCTGAGAGACTTCACCTTGTGCAGTGGTAACAAGACTCTGATGAGGAACATCTTGTGCTCTTCCTTCAGAGGCAAAGCAAACCCATTGATTATGCTGAGAAGAAACAAGAGTCTTGTCAACATTTTTATGCAACAGGCCTATAGCATCGCTCTCCTCTACAGAATCAGTGGCCTGCCCTAGCTCTTCAGTAGTCCCTTGAGAAACCACCCACCAGAAGATGTGTGGTGAAGAAGTGGGGGGTCCAACCTGCCAATCATGCTCAGTGAGAGTGCTTCTTCAGCAGGCCTGGCAGAGTGACACCTCTGATGGGGCCTGGCTCTGCTCTGTCCTGTGCTGGGCTGAGTCCACCCACCCTTACACAGAACCTCTGGGGAAGGCCAGAACTGAGGCAGCCCCATCCTCGAGGCCTGTACTTTACAGAACAGGAGAATGGTGAAATAAGAGATGTCTGCAAAGAGAGGGCTGCTGAAGCCATGGAGAAGGCTTCCTACTGCTAAGGCTTCTCAAGACTGTGAGGAACTCTTCTGTTCTACTGTCTGCTGAGGCAAGACACAAAGTGTGACTGGACTGAAATGAAAAACAACAGGAGACAAATCTGGAGAGGAGAAGGCCACCGATGCATCTCGTCAGGCGAGACTGTACTTTTACTGTGCACTTGGGTGGACTGAGATCCTCTGGAGGAGGTGGCACGAAGTTCTGGCAAGCAAGAACTAATTGCCCAAGGAAGGTGCTGCCAGCTCATGCAGCATACTGAGCTGGGAGGCTTTACTCAGAACAGGCCCTCTGGGACTTCTGAAAGCAGCCTTACCTTCCCAGGATCTCCAGCAGCTCTGCAATCCCATTGTGGTGCTCTGTTTCATAGATGAACCTAAAGAGGAGGGAAAAATGAGAGGTCACTGGCTACAGTCTGATAAGAAAGTGAAGGAAAAAGGACTGGAGATGGGAAGTTTCCTGGAAAATAACAGAACTCTGAGACAACAGGGCAAAGGTCTAAGAGACAGAAGCAAATCATTTCATGGCCCTGTGATCAGCTAAAGCTCACAGGTCCCAACATCTGCTGTGTGTGCTGCAGACAGTGCTATCACGTCCTCGCTGCTGTAAAGCACCGGTGGATGCCATCCCTACCAAGGCAGTGTGACATAACTGAGTCATTTAGCTCATCACAGTCTGGATCAGAGAGAATCCCAGCCTAGTGCCCAAAATTTATCTCACTGGATTCTCCCACTCACTCACACTCCGGACAGCTTGGTCAAACATCTCACCTGTAAAATATGTTGTTGATCTGTCGCCTGACGTACGCTCGCAGCCCAAGGAACTTCCCGTAGATCCTGTGCAGAATGGTCTTAAGGAAGTCTCGTTCTCTGGGGTCTTCACTGTCAAAGAGATCCAGCAGCTGCAAGGAGAGAAATTCAGTCAGTGTCTACATACTGCCTGTCTGGACAAAGCCACCAGCAACATCAGGCCCTGCTCCTGCTCAAAGAGGCTCTTTCTGTTCAGTGATGCCTTCAGCACTGCGAGCACAGTGGTGGTTTTCCTAAAGCACTCAGCCTCCTGGTCACAAGCTGGAGCCATCATCACTTCTTTGACCTTCAGAAGCACAGCAATGGCTCACATGCCTTACAAAGCTGTGTGTCCCCAGACCTCCCCTGCCCTCAGTGCCCCCTCTCCACCTGTCCAATGAGTGATGAGTTCCAGTGACCACAGCTCCCACATACCCTGCACAGGGAATTCTGGCTGCTCATTCAAGACTAGACAAAGGGAAAACCCACATCATCAAGCACATGCTGTCAAAGCTGGAGTGTTCACACAGCACCTGGACCAACATCTGCACTAAGCCCTCTGTAAACACAGCGTGGTTGCAGGGGCAGTGATTACTTACAGACAGTACAAACTTCTGGTCAATGTATTTCTTGGCTACATTTGGTTGAAAGTCAGGTGATTCCAGGAACCGAAGGAAGAACTCGTACACCAGCTATGGGGGGAGAAGGAGAGGTCACTTAGAAATCTTCCTTGTCCTCTCACCAGTCTTCACTTTGTATTTTAAATGTTTTCCTTCTCCTGAAGGACTTAAGGAAAGGCTGGGAAGCTTTTGTGAGCATAGGAGTTCCTATGCTCCATGTGAGCATAGGAAACACAGGAGCCTGTGTGTGATTCCCCATCTGGTGGGATCAACACAGACTCCTGTGCTCTGATGGGGCAGCGCTTGGCATCTCATTACCCCAAGTCCCACCAAAGACTGGATGAAGATACTAGGCCTGGGAAACTATTTTCCCACCTTCTACAGAGTACAGGAGCCTCCAGATAAGATGGCAAAGGCTCAGGCTTTGTTAGAAGCCCTTGAGATACACCAATGAAGAACAGAAAAGCAGGACCATGAAGTGGACCCCAGGAAAACACATTGTGTCCTTCATCTCTTGGGGACTGACTCCGGACAGCTTGGTCCTGCTAAGCCACAAGAGCTGCATGCTGTGGCCCACAGTGCAGAAAAAACCCAGAGGTGATGACCAAAAACTCAGCACACACTTGGCACAAATCCATGCTGGCTGCTGCTGACTCAGCTCTGAGAAAGAAATGCTCCCTAGCATTAAGGGCACTCTGGTGCCGAGGACATGGCGCTTCTGTCAACGCTTATGTCAATGGCAGTGGTGAGAAGCGATCAACCACGGCTGCAGAGCTGCACCTTAGGTCCTTCCTCTATTTTCTGCTTCACTCTGCTGTGCCTGGCTCTTGCCTGATGCCCCATCCCCGTGGGACTGCCTAGAGAGACCCCCGTAAGCCGACCTCCTGACTTCCACCGCCAAGCTCGCCGCTGCTTTCATAACCCTTTCCACCTAGCTGACCTAAAGTCCATCCCCCAGGACACACAGCCTAGTGAGAAGATCCACAGCTCCCTTCCTCCCCTCCAGTTCCCTCTCTTTTCCAGCAAAATGTTTGCTTCCAGCTAAGGCAACTGAACGACACGCAGCGCGGAGGAGATACGTGAGCAGGTGCCAGCACAGGCCTTGCTTGGCACCAAGCTCTCCTCTGCATGTCTCCCAGAGAGCCAGGCAAGAGGGGCACCAGAGCCCAGGGGATGAAGACTCTTGAGCCCTTTGGGAGGTCCATTAACACTGCTGGGATGTGTTTCTTACGTAGGCCATATGGCACAACTCCCTCGCTCCCAGGGAAGTGCTCACTCCCAGCCTAGCTCAGGGCCATGTGGGACTACAGCAGGTGAACGCTGCACACTGCCATCAGCCTGTCCCCAGGACACCCCTGACGCACGCCGTGACCACAAGCCACCTCCCAACAGGGCTGGTGGGACCCCCTCTGGCACTGGGCTGGCTTTTGACTTCCTGGAGCTATAAATTGAAGACATCTATATCCACCCCCCCCCTCCACCTCACCTGAAGGTGTGGCCAGGCAGCCTCTAACGTAGGCTCATCTTCCTCGGGGTCAAACTCTGCGCCTGTGGGATTGGATGATGGTGGGAGTGTCCGGAAGAGGTTCACTGAAAACTGAGGCGAGTGAAAAGGTGTGTGAATGACACCCCTGCACCTCGGGGTGGTTCTCCCCGTAGCAAATCCTTCGCTGCAGAGCAGCACACCCTGATCTGCCAGAGCCCACAAACAGATCCCTCCCTCGAGGCTGCAGGGTTATGGTCTGCATATAGAATCATGGAATCATAGACTTTTAAGGTTGGAAATGACCCCTAAGATCATCCAGTCCAACCATTAACCCACCGCCACCAAGTCTACCCTTAGACCATGTCCTCAAGCACCGCATCTCCCCGTCTGTTAAACACCTCAAGAGATGGGGACTCAACCCCCTCCCTGGGCAGCCTGTTCCAATGCTTGAGGACTCTCTCAGGACACAAGTTCTTCCTAAGATCCAACCTAAATTTTCCCTGGCGCAGCTTGAGGCCATTTCCTCGAGTTCTGTCGCCTGTTACTGGGGAGAAGAGACCAACCCCCACCTCACTGCAACCTCCTTTCAGGGAGTTGTAGAGAGCAATAAGGTCTCCCCTCAGTCTCCTCTTCTCCAAACTAAACACCCCCAGCTCCCTCAGCCTCCTCGTAGGGCCTGTTCTCCAGACCCTTCCCCAGCTCCCTCAGCCTCCTCGTAGGGCCTGTTCTCCAGACCCTTCCCCAGCTCCCTCAGCCTCCTCGTAGGGCCTGTTCTCCAGACCCTTCACCATCCTCGTTGCCCTTCTCTGGACACGCTCCAGCACCTCAACGTCCTTCTTGAAGTGAGGGGCCCAAAACTGAACACA
>VXBZ01002378.1:18297-44572 GCA_013399135.1 Heliornis fulica
GTTCCTGATCCAAGCCAGGATGCCATTGGCCCTCTTGGCCACCTGGGCACACTGCTGGCTCATGTTTAGGCAGCTGTCAACCAAATGAAACCAGTTGCTCTGAATCTGGCCTGCAGTGTGTTACCCCCCTTGTCTTGCTCAGGAGTAGGTCCTGTGCTTAGTCAGACTGGCCCTTCCTCTTCCTCGTGTGGCTCCTTCCTGCAGGAAGGCCAAGGGAAGGACCTGGTCAACTGCATCTGTGCGGGAGCACAAAGGGCTTGAAGTGACATTTCATGATGTCCTCAGCTCCCCTGGAGCAGAGGGAAAGTTTCTGCTGGTCTGAGGACCCTGTCCAGACCTTGAACACAAACATAGCATAGAATGAGGAAAGCTGTGTCTACCCTTCATGGTAGAGGCACATGCAACACTGACAACCTGTGCATCCCTACCAGATCACTACAGGAGTGTGTGTCCCTCCTCAGATATGAGTAGGAGAGAAGAGGACCATAGGTACATGAATAGCCTTGAAGGAAACAGGTCACAGAGACACTGTTCCCAGGAGACCATGAGAAAGACACATAAGACACACACTCTGTGACAGTAGAAATGGCTTTGGCACCCTGTGGGGCACACTGCAAGAGCACTGTTACCCAGCCCAAACATCAGCATTTTGTGTTCTTCCAAGGAATTCCTGAGACCAATTAATTTCCAGGAATCTGGTCCAGTTGGGAAGGAAGAGAGAACCCTACCCTCATACATCACAAGGATAATGTAGGTGAGGATCTAAGGGGCTGGAGTAAATGAAGGGAAGTTCAGCATCAGTGCTTAGCAAACATAACCTTTGCTTACTCTGAATATCTCCATCCAAAATAGCACCCAGCAATAAACAGAGCAGCTGACCTCTTCCTGCTAATTTAAATGAGTAACAAAGGCAAGGGTGGCTTTCCCAGTACATTTTAATTATGTGATAAGAAAACTGCTGAAACCCAAAGAAATTTGCAACAGCCCTTGCATTTTTATATTAGGAGAAATAAGCAGGGGTGGCAGGTGATGTCTCCATATCCAAGAGTTCATTTTAATTAACTGCCACAAATGAATAGACTTTTGCTTGACTCTGGCTCATCTGCATGTGATTGGGTCACTGTGACTGAGACATGACAACCAGAAAGGTGCCTTTGGATGGTCCAGGTTGTTTATGGTTAAGCCACAGCTTTCCCTGGTTTTACCAGCTGATACTACATTTTTCTCCTTTATGACATTTTTATGTGTTCCTTGATGATAGGAAAATCTGTGAGTTCTCTGTGACAATCTTCCACATGGAGCATCCTTCAGGCTTTGAGCAAAGGGTGGTATCCTGGCAAGTCATGGGATGCTCCAGTGCTGCAGAAGAGAAGCATGCAGTACTTCAGGGTAGAGACTGAAAGGTGGAGGATGTGGTCAGAAACTGGAGCCCTTCTGCCCACAGACATGCTGCTGAAGGCTGGCAGAGATTATATGATCCATAGAGCAGGGTGTTGGTTCTGTCTTTGACTCTTCTCCCTGTTGTGCTTCTACTGTGCCCAAAGCTACAGGCTTTGTGCTCTGCCATCACTCCTGGGTTTGAGTAGCAAGAAGTATTGGTCAAGAACTGATGGAAATGAACTGAGTCCAGTACAGGATCTGATGCTGGGCTGAAGAAGACATTGCTCTGCCCATAGGAGTCTGCTGTGTGTCTTGGCACTTGGACATTGCCTAAGCATTGATAAAGGCCGTGTCAGTGCCACCAAAGGAAAGAGGGGTGGGTATCTCTGACACATGCCTGTCCCAAGGTGTCCTAACATATACAAGGACAGGTTGGTCTTGGGAAAAGCCATGTTGGAGAAGACCTGAGCCAGAGAGTGAACTAGGAGTGAAGTGCTGTGAATAACCAGGGTGCTAAAGCACTGTGCCTTGCTCTGTTCAGCCCTGCCAATGAACCAGCAGTGTCTGGTCATTGCTTTATTTATCTGTATAGAGCTCACTGCTGCATGCTGCTGTACCCCAGACTGGGACCTCTCTTCTCTGTGGCCAACTTCTCTGTGTTCTGATCTCTGTGTGGTCTCTCTTTAAAGGGGTGGTCATTTCCTGTGAGTTGTTTTGTAATAACATCATTTTATCAAGGTTAAACAAACCAGTCTGGATAACTCAGGACTTGGCCCTGAACTTTGCCATGCAGCTACATACTTTCCTAAAGCATCTTCATGAACCTTTGATGGTTCATCTATCTTCTATTTGCCCCTGGAGAGAGGGCTCAGGTTGTTTGTGCATCTGTATGTTGTACATGGTTGGAGGCAGCTGACAGAACATAATGACAATGACTGACATGCTGCTACAGGGATGGATCCTACACATTTGTGACCACATGTGCAGTGGACACAGGGATTGCCAGGGCTCTGTCCTCTTTCTCAGAAGCTTTGCACATCAGAGTTCAGTGTCCCCGTTCTCCTTGCAGAGTGGCGGCAAGCGAGCGGGGCGAGGATGATCCTTCAGGATGAAGATATCACAACCAAGATAGAGAATGACTGGAAGAGACTCAACACACTGGCACACTATCAGGTAACTGTGAGATGATGGGTGGAAGGTATATCAGCTAGAAAAGACAGTAGGAGAAGGGCAAAGTGGTATTGTATAAGGCAAACAACAGCTAGGTGGGCAATAACTGGAGCTCCTCTGTTGAGCACATCTGTCCTGTTCTGTTGCCCTTGTAGTAATTACCCAGCACATCCTTAAAGATGAAGCCAAGGGAAGGAAAAAAATCCTTTGTCTCTCTCAAAGGAGGGACAGCACTGATGAGTAAACAACACAAAGAGGAGATGTGGTCATTTGGACAACATGAGTTAGTATTTTTATGGAGATAAGCAGAAAATAAGCCCTTCCCATCCCCCTTTTCTCCAGTGTATGAAAGGTCCTCTAATGCTAGCAGAGTTTGGAAGGATGAGAAAGTGAAAGATGGAAGGGAAGGAGGCTTAGTGTCTGGAGGAAGAAGGAGGAAAGCAGCATGACTGGAGAGCATGGTGCAGTGGAGTTGGCAGAGATCTAGAAACCAGTTTTAATCCCTGGCTTGGTCTATGTGACCTCCCTCAGGACAGAGTTCCCTTCACCTCTGTATGTTCTTGAGAGAGCTAAAAATGTCCAAAAATATCTTACAGAAGTGATGGATTTAATAAAAAATGCAGTTTTGATGGAAAGCTCCCCTCACTCCTTCCCCTCCTTTCCAAAAAAAAAAAAAAAGTATCTCATTAGGTTTAATCCAATGCTGACAATTTTGTCATTTCCTCAATCACACCTCAGCAATCTGTGTTTCATAACAAGATTAGGTTTTTGGTTTGGGTTTTTTTTTTTTCTTTTAAGAGCTGACCTGAGGAGGCAGCAAGCAATAATTTGAAAAGGAAATAAAACTTTTCACTTCAGATTGACTGAAGCATTGCTGGCTGACTCCAGAACACTTGTTTTTCAGGGGGAGTGGAGGTGTTTTCTCTTTTATTTCACCAACAAACCAAGCATGATTTCCTTGACTTTCTGTGCTTCAGGCAAATGAATGAGCTAGGGCAGAACAGGTCCTCTGCTGCCAGGGTGTTGAGCTCTACATCATTTACCCTGGCTGTCCTGAGGGCAGACATGGAACATGTTGAGAGAGACACTGATATTTCTTTTGCCTCAGTTTCCCCAACTGTAGTGCAGGGCTAAAACTACAAAAAGCCAATAATTGCCTTCTGTGATTGCTGAGGGGCTGTATAATTAGCCTCTGCAGTGCTTTGAAGATGAAAAACTCTATGCAAGTGCTAATTATTATTATTACACAGACAAGAGTTAGACGTTGTTAGCAGGTTGGGTTTTTTTTCTCCCATCTCCTTTTTATGATGTCTTATTTATCACAGATATTCCTGATATGGCTCCTCTGAGCCACTGGCTTGTTAATATTTCTGATACAGGACCCACACCAATTTCCTAGGTGTAGAAATGGGAAGTCTGGCTCATTTGGGAAAGCTCTGGTCTCTGTTGAGACACCATGCTGTGACATCCCAGAGCACAACCACTCTAAACCTGCTACTTTCCCCTGTCAGAGACCATCTGACACAGCAAAGTTGTGATAAACACTTCAGTCCAGCAATGCATTTGTCACATGGAACAGGGAGATGGTGCATGGAGAGTTCAACAGGATCAGTCAAGGTGGAAAATGCAGGTATCTATATCTGAGCTAGGCACCTAGATGTCACCTGCAGTTGAACTGGAAGGAATGGAGAAATTAATATCAGTTTTGTCATCCTTATGGAACATCCCATTTTTGATGTTTGATATAGCTCAGATGATTTCATTCCTCTCATGCTCCTGTTGTACATAAGAGCTTCCTTGTGAGGAGCCCACTTTATTGCAGCTTTACTGAAGTGGGTGCAAAGATTTACACTGCTGTCACTGGGCCTCGAATCAGGACCTGAGTGGAGCAGAATCTGCCTTGTCATCAGCTGTCCTATTGCCCAACTAGAGGCTTCTAGCAGCATAATAGGAAATTTTGTCCCTTTTTTGCTAACTGAAGAAAGCATTTGAACCTTGGGGCCAAACCTCCTTTCCTGCCTACAGCAACAATGGTTTATGGATCAGTTTCTGCTGCTGTTTGAACTTCAGGTTGGATGAGGCCCTGAGCAAGCTGATCTATTTGGGGGTGTCCCTGCTTCTTGCAGGGGGGTTGGACTGGATGACCTCTGGGAGTCCCTTCCAACTCTAGCCATTCTATGATTCTATGATTCTGCTACCCTTGGCATGCTCCTCAGCCAGTTCTCAGAAGCTTATTGACAGTCTCTTTTTCTCTACAGGTGCCAGATGGATCTGTGGTAGCTTTAGTCTCCAAGCAAGTCACTGCCTACAACGCAGTCAACAACTCCACGGTCTCCCGGACCTCAGCCAGCAAGTATGGTAAGGATCTGTGTGCTGACATGGATTGAGATGGCACAGGAGGAGAGATCCTAAGTATGACAGTGGTTATAAGACATTGAGCACCAGCAGAGAGGCTGATAGGCAGATGAGTAGTTGATATGATTGCTTGAGGAATGGCAGAGGGAGAGGATTAAACCATCTAAAACCTTGATGTCTAGTCCCAGCTGTTGATCCAGGTGATTGGATTGCTCTTAGCAAGTACTTCTGCACCTTCATTAATCACAGAATCACAGAATTGAAGGGGTTGGAAGGGACCTCAAGAGATCATCGAGTCCAACCCCCTGCCAAAGCAGGTTCCCTAGAGCAGGTTGCACAGGTCGCCGTCCAGATGGGTCTTGAACATCTCCAGAGAAGGAGACTCCACAACACCCCTGGGCAGCCTGTTCCAGTGTTTCAAATTAACCAAAAAAAGGAGCCTACATAATTGGCTGCATACATTTTACATCACTTAATCTCCTTCTAAGTGGCTGCACAGGGAGGGGAGAGAGAGAGAAGCCCTGCACACTGAATGAGCTAGTCATCTTGGTGGGCAACCACAATCTGCAGAGGGCATAGCCTGCCTGCAGATACATCTCAGTGTGGGTGTTGTGTGTCCCACCTCACTGTCTTTCTATCCCAAGGGAGTTTGCAGCTGGAATAAAAATAATAATTTCATACTGAGCTTTTACATCAATATATCTCAAGGCAATGGATTTTTGTTCTCACTTTACCCACAAGACAACAGAGATTGAGACAGCTGTGAAATAGAGACCAGGTGGAAATACTTCCACAGAGCCAGAGACCTCCTGAGCCTCACTCACACCACTACACACCTTTCTCTCCTGGGCTAGAATTGCAGCTCAGGACATGTCTCACCATGGTGATGCTGGAGGGCAAAGCAGAGCATCTCTAATGTGCAACCAGATGATGCAAAACCACCCTCCAACTTGGATGTAGCTGTCATACCAGTTTATTACTATTTTTTTTAATTTATGAAAGCATCTCTGAACCTTCTCACTCCCTTTAGCTTGAGGGAAAATACAGTTACTCAATGTCCACAGGAGCACCCTTCCTCTTTCTCCAAGGACATAAGCAATCCACCAGACTTATTAATATTCATCTTCTTTGCCATGTTGTTGCAATTACTGAAAGACACTGTGACCTTTGAAAAGGAAGACTTGAGGGGGGTTAATTTCTGTTGGATTTCTTTAATCCTTTTGCCATTTGATTTTTTTTTTATTTTCAGGAGGAGGGAGTGGGGAAGAATGCAGGGGGAGGAGAAGATGTGGTGGGTCAGAAGTGATTGTTAATTGCAATTAAGAAAACAACATCCAGAGAGGAAAAGGATATTCCATCTGATAATTAATATGTAGCGATTGGTAATGCATTAATGAGGCAGATTCAGATCTTGCTACAGAAAGGTGCAACACTTCTGTTAATTATGGTTGGAAAAGACTATCTGCAGCACTTCTGGAAGGTCAGGGAGAGGGGAATGCCTCATGCCATCACTCAGAGGAGAAGAGAGGTAAAATTTGGAGGCTAAAGGTGTCCTTGGAGAGGAAGTTTGTGCAGGCTTACCTGGGGCTGTGGTTTACTTTCTGTCAAAACAGGATTTTGGAGCAGGGAGTGAAGGAAGGGTGGTAGTTACTGATTGCCTTGATGCCAGAGAAAGGAGGGGAGACATCTCCTAAGTCTAGTGATGGGGAATGAGGCAAGAAGTCACTAGCTACGTCACTGTCACTGTGCAAAAGGGCCAGGAGGGCCACAAAGATGATAAAGGGGCTGAAGCACCTTTCCTATGAGGACAGGCTGAGAGAGTTGGGGCTGTTCAGCCTGGAGAAGAGGAGGCTCCGGGGAGACCTTCTAGCGCTCTGCCAGTACCTCAAGGGGGCCTACAAGAAAGATGGGGAGAGGCTGTTCAGTAGGGACTGTTGTGACAGGACAAGGGGTGATGGTTTTAAAATAGAGGGAGGGAGATTTAGATTGGATATTAGGAAAAAGTTCTTTCCTGTGAGAGTTGTGGAGCACTGGAACAGGTTGCCCAGAGAGGTGGTGGATGCCCCTGGATCCCTGGAGACGTTCAAGGCCAGGTTGGATGAGGCCCTGAGCAAGCTGATCTAGTTGGGGGTGTCATCTAGTCCAACCCCCCTGCTTCTTGCAGGGGGGTTGGACTGGATAACCTCTAGGAGTTGCTTCTAACCCTAATCATTCTATGATTCTGTGATTCTGTGTCCTGCTCTCTGGCCATAATGCCCAGCAGCATGGCATGGTGTGATTAGCATCCAGACTAGGAAAACAAGGTTTACTTGTCCATACTGCTTACAATGAGTAGCTGTTACTATCCCCTCAACTAGTCCTGTCTGATGCTGACACTGCTGATTGCTCCAGGCCAAAGCTTTTCTTGGGAACAAGGTGAGAGGTAAAGAGGCAACTGAAAGTCAGTGGCTGAACCTTGTTTAATTTAATAGTGTAGACATGACATCAAGTCTGGCTTGACATCATCCCTTGTCTTTGATGAGCAAATAACTGTCATAAGGTAATGCTTTGGTAGTAGGTGTGGTCCACACAGCTGCTTTGTGGGCTTCTCTATCTCACAGTGTAATTTCAGGAGAAGATATGCTCCTGCTGCCTGTGGTTACAAATTGATTGATAGAAATTTATTTAATGCTAAATGTAACTGTGGAGCTTGTCAGAGAAAAGACATCACAATATTGCTACATCCTTCCTGCTTTGGAGACCCAAACTACCAGCACCCCAGGGGAGGCTCACCAGCTGTGATTGTCTCAGCCTCACACTGGAATCTATATGAGCATCCACTTCATATACTGAATGAGATAGGTACCTGCTACCAACTGTACCAGGCAGATGATATCTCCCTCTTTCATATCTGATGAAAACCTTCTATTAGGTGACCTGTCATTAGCATATTTCCTTGATGGAACCAGTTAATCCCAGTACAAGTGCTACTGGGGCTAAGATGCATGTCCCTCTCTTTGCAGAAAACATGATCCGTTACACAGGCAGCCCCGACAGTCTCCGTTCTCGCACCCCCATGATCACCCCTGACCTGGAGAGTGGAGTCAAGATGTGGCATTTGGTGAAGAACCATGAGCATGGTGACCAAAAAGAGGGTGACCGGGGCAGCAAGATGGTTTCAGAGATCTACCTGACAAGGCTACTTGCCACTAAGGTACGTGGTGGGAGTGGGGGAGAGGGGGAGAAATGGGTTTTCAGAGGCTGCAGGGGAACTTCTTTCCTACAAGAAATACCAGTCTGCTCAAAGAATGCCAAAGAGGAATAAAGAGAGAAGGAAAATGGGGCAAGAGGGTGCTCCAAGTGTGGAGGGAAGGAGCTTGAATCAGAGAATCTGAAGCGGAGTCAGAACAGAAGCATTGGTGAGAAATGAGGAGTAAAGAACCCAGGGCCATGGGTGGAGAATGGTGGAGTAAGTCACATCAGGGGTAGGTGTATGTTGGGGTTCTTGATTATGCTGGCTTGTAGCTCATACCCAAATTGAGCAAATGAAGAGCCAGGTAATAAAGGTACCCAGATCATATTCCAAGGATGAGCCATGTCTCACAGTCTGAAACAGGCTCCTCTGCCACAAACTCTCAGTTTTGTGGTACAAGTTCTTCTTCACTATTGCCCTGGGCCCATCATGACTTGTGCTGATGAGTTAGCAGGGTGTTAAGTTGACCATGATGTGGCTAATAGGTGGCCAGCTCCAAGGAGAGCAAGCAGAGTTACATGCCCATCCCTACTGAAGCATGGAAATCTCATGGTTTCCAAAGAGAAAATACAGATAAATTCAGGTGGGGGCAGAGCAGGGGCATCCTGAACAGAATCTCCAGACACATCTCACATCACTGCTGGCCCATGGCAGGTCTCTGCAGAGAAGGCAAAGATTGATTGGGCTGTGAAGACTTGTTCTTAGGTGTGGTGCAGACTGTCACCCTCACCCTGAAGTTCTTTCTATGTTGCTTCCTATGTAGATGCTTGCCAGAATCTGCAAAACTTGTGTACTGGGACAGTATATGAATGTTTAGTATAACTGGGGATGCAGAGGGGAGGGAGGACATGGAGAGGACATTTGCACAAGTGGAGATCATTCAAGCTGACAGGTCTAAAACTTCCAGCAGTGGACTTTATTTGCCATGTCTGCACAGAAATAACTCGTTGTCTCTCATCACCATGTTGTTCCTTCCCTGCAAAGGGCATGGCTGGTTCTTGCTGCAGCTGGCTCGCTCCAGGGTTGACAAGAGCTCTCAGACCTTTCACCCTCTTTCATCTCTAACTGCAACCATCTCCCATCTGACTCACTTGTAAAGGCTCCACAAAAGCAGTTGTCTGAGTTTACACTTACTTGCTCTTCTGTGGATGGAGGTCTCCTTGCAGAAGGCTGCATTGATGAAGAATCTTTTGCACCCCAGGAGGGACTTGGGTTGGTGGGAATGAAGACAGTATAATCAGACAAAGGCTCTCTTTGCAGTTCTGCCATCCTCTTGCAGCACAGAACATCTCTGTGCCCAAATCTCTCTATCATAAGAGTTATCTCAATGCATCTCAGAAATGGGGTGGCTGAGGTGCAGCTGATCACAGCATTATCTCACTGTGTTCTGCATAAACAGCCCAATTTTCCTCCCTTCTCTGAAATATTTACTATTAGCATTTCTTGCCAGGTACAAACACAATTTCACACATTCCTGCTAACACCATCTGGGTTTCCCCATCAGACAGGTGTCCATCATATGCTTGAGTCCCACCATAAAGCTTTACCTGCACATTTTTTCACTCCATTTTGCCTCTGCTGTCTGACTCGCCCTCATCCTCACTAAGGCTTTATTTGTTGCAGTGGGATTTGGAGATAAAGTGGCTTTGTCTTTAGCCTTTGGTACATGCCCAGCTCCCTGGCATCAAAATGCTTTTATGGATCACACAATGTAAAGAGAAAATGATGCTCCCCAGGGCTTGGGCCCCAGCTGGTGTAAACTAGCAGGCATTGGACCAGTGCTGATTTACTCTGTCTGGGGATACCTCCTCTGCCCCATGACCAAATCTCTTTTGCTTTCTGTTCCAGGTCATAAATTCAACAATTGCTTTATTTTTTGCTTTTGTTTTTTGCTTTTTTTTTTTGGTGGAGATGGAAGGAAAGCAGCTGCAAAACTTGCACAAAAGGCAGAAGAGAATTTTTTCCCTCTTGGGCTGAGCAATTTTCTTTCCTCATCGTGACCATTTGAGGAAAGGAAAGAGGAGAGAGAGCAATTGCTGGTAATACAATCCCAGGGAATACTTAGTTAAACTGACAATGATTCTTATTCTGGTAAATCCCTGACCTCAGAGACCTAAACTCTCTTGCCTAAAAGCCTCAGAGGTTTTCTTTGTGTTTGTGTGGGTGAGCGTGTAGAGAACTAATTCCCTCCAGAAACTGAACCCGAGGGCAGCTCTTCCATGTCAGGCCAACAAGATTTCCCCTCCAGGGCCCTTCCTGAGTCAGACATGTGCTGCAGGGCTTCATTCACCCTGTAGAAGTTCACACAAGCAAAAGGTACCCCTGCTTGTTTCCTGGAGAATAAATCAAGTGGTGAATCAGCAAGAGACACCAGATTTCTAATTAAGTCTTTGTTAGCGCTGTGTAAACTTGAGTCACTCTGGTGGAACCTGGTGCTTTGTTTCTAGGAAGGAGAATTTCTTTCCTGGGTCTACAGAGAAAGGGAAGGCTTTTATATTTCAGAAGAGGAAATTTTGTGTATCAGGAAAGATAGAGGTTTGATTGGTTATTTTAGCAGCCATACAGTGTGTTCACATGTAAACACCTATGAAACTGATGGCAGAGCTTTCCATTCAGCAGAGAAAGCACACAGTGCCTGGTTCTCCCCAGAATCCATCCTGCAGCTCATCTGGTTATCACAGCTCCTCAACTACCCCTTCTCCAAGTCTGGTCATCCTCTCATATCCCTGCTCTTCACCTTCTTGCTAAAGATCAGTTGTCCTTACTGGCTTGTCCAGGTTGATTCTGCAAGCACAGGATTTGGAATTCTCCTCCCAGAGGAGCATCAGGAGACCTTCACTGGACATTACTAAGTTGTGCAGAGCAGTATCTAGCACAACCATGCATCAGTTTTAGGGTTTGACTTAGTCTCATGCCAATGAGTAGTAAAAACCGAGGAGGCCTCTTGTCGATATAGTTTGTGTTATTTATTATCCTGCTCACAGATACAAACCAGCCATCCCTCTGCAGGTTCTCAAGTCCCATTTGTCTCAATGACACCTTCTACTCTGCTGTACAGTCATCTGATTTCTATTCCCAGCTTATGGATTGGCCCTGGATGAAAGCCAGGTTAGGTTTTTGCATGCACTAAAGCAGCCGAGGGCAGGACTCAGAGGAGAGAAGATTCAGTGGGAACATATCTCAGCCTCTCCATACCTCATCCATACTGAGATGGGCAAGGTATCCCACCACAACCCAGCTACTCTCCCTGGCAGGTAGTGCTAGTAGCAGAGAGGACAGGTAGTATCTTGACCTACTCCATCTGCCTGCTAACCAGAGGTAGCAGATATTGTGAAGACACATATGCCTGCTTAAAGACATCTGTATTGAAGTCTCCAACTCACATTAGAAGGCTCCAGTTTTTCAATCATGCTTTCAGGGCCTGTTTCATTTCTCACACTCTTTTCTCCTTCCTTCTGCCAACAGGGCACCCTCCAGAAATTTGTAGATGACCTCTTTGAGACCATCTTCAGCACTGCTCACCGTGGCAGTGCGCTTCCCCTGGCTATCAAATACATGTTCGACTTCCTGGATGAGCAGGCTGACAAGCACAACATCCATGACCCCCATGTGAGACACACCTGGAAGAGCAATTGGTGAGTGAGACAACCCAGGACAGTCCAGCATCAGGTCCTGGACTGGAAAGAGAGTAAAGGAGCATGTGGTTTGGTATCTGGCTGCTGGGGTTGCTGAGGAACCTGGGGTGGGTTCAGAGCACTAGTCTTGGTCTTCCCAAGCCAATGAGGAAGCCAGATGATCCCAGAATCTAAAGGATCCTCTCCAGGATGAAGCACTTGGGCTAAACAGGTCCCAGTGTGCCATGTATTGCATAGTGTTGGCAGCACTTTTGAGGGACCTCATGAGGGTATAAAGACAAAAAATGGCAGAATGTTTAACTGCTGCATTCCCAGGCCCAGAGGAATGTCTGAGGAGGCATGGGAGAGGATTCAGCACCACTGTCTTAATTAAGTCTGGGTGTTCAAATTCTTTCTGTAGTCAGAGGGGAGCTAGAGTTCCATTTGTTTGCCCACTCATAGGCATTTGGTGCCATCTGAGATATTTAAGCTATCCCAGATATCTGCAGGGATTATGCAGCACCCACAGGAGACTTGTACCCTCCTGGACTGGCAGCTGGAGGCCAGGAGAGCATCTCAGATAGTACTTGAAGGTAGCACTAAGCTCTTCAACGTCTGGACCTGGACTTGAGCCTCTTTCAGAGCAAGTGACAAACTCTGACATCAGCCCCCTGCTCTGGTTTCCAGGTAGCACCCCCTCCTCATACATGTCATGGGATGGTGGGGAAAAGCCCGGTGGAGAGAAAAGATCTTCACAGCTCCTCTCCACTACATCTCCCTGTTGGAAAGAATCCCTGGGGAACTGCTCCCTCCCCTTCTCCTGTGCAAACACAGGGACTATAAAAGGAGCAGCAGAGGAGAGCCATGGGGCTCCCAGCTCATGCATTTTTTCCTTTTACCAGCCATGCTGATGGCAGATCGTCACAGCGCAGTGACATAAAAAAAGAAACCCCATGCACCAAAGAGGCTTTCAACTAATGAAACATTAGCATATTATTAACATTATCTGCAGCACTAATCTAAGGCTGATTGCAGCCACTCAGACTAAATGAGCAGGAGGTTTATTTAAGGGGGGAGGGGGGATGGCAGAGTGTGTGTGGATGTGGGAAAAGGGGCAGTATGGAGAAATCTGTTCAATCAGATTAAATTAACTCAAAGTCACATCATGGGCTTCATTATTCCCAGCTAGGGACATGGTCCCCCCCAGCCCCTCCCCACACCTGTACACACACTCAGGCACACACACACACACACTCTCTCTGCTCAGCCTTGCTGTTTGCCATCCAGACACCTGTGAGAGAAGTCAGGTTCACTCAGCCACTTGTCCCCCACCAAACAAATCCTCCCAAATTCTTCCCTCCCACAACTCCCATCAGATTTCCCTGCTAGAATCTCCTGGACCTCCTGAACTTCTGCCCCTTCCTCTACAGAGGCTGCTTGGCTGATAGAATTACCTGTGTGAGCTCTTCCTCACCTTGGCTCTGTGATTGTGGTGGCTCAGGAGAGCACACAGGTTTAGGAGAACGTGGTGTCATTCCTCTGTAAGGACATGCTGTTACCCAAAATGTGTCAAACTTGGGAAAGAATATTTTATGGGTCTGTGAACACGTGGAGGTAAATGAGCAAATCACAGAATCACACAGTGGTCAGGGTTGGCAGGGACCTCTGGAGGTCATCCAGTCCAACCCCCCTGCCAGAGCAGGATCACCTGGAGCAGGCTGCACAGGACAGTCTCCAGATGACAGGGTTTGAATGTCTCCAGAGAAGGAGACTCCACAACCTCTCTGGGCAGCCTGTCCCAGGGCCCTGTCACCCTCACAGTAAAGAAGTTCCTTCTCATGTTTAGGTGGAACCTCCTATATTTAAGTTTATGCCCATTATCTCTTGTAATTGAGGTAACTGAGGAACTGGAGAGTTTACCCTGAACATCAAGTGAAGCATAACCTCTTCTTGGGAAGGTGCCAACTTAATAGACTACCTGGCAGAGACACCATTGTTTAACTCTGTGACCAGTGACACATCTCAGCTCCTAGGCCACAATCACACCAGTGCTGACATAAAGACTCAAGGCAAAGACTGGTGGTACAGCACATCTTATACAAATGAACTGCTCTTTTGGGAAAAGGAGGGAAAGAGGTTTGGATTGCAATCAGAAAAATGTTTCCTTGGTCAGGATATATATATTTTAATTTCAGAGGTTGCAACTCTTGCTCCCCAGTCCCTTTTTTTGCTTGAAACAACTGGGTTTTCTCTGTCATGTAAAGACTGCTTTGTGCCCTGTGTGCTGGGATCATACATGTGCTTGGGCTTAAGCTGAGCAGTGTGACAGTCCATGCCAAGTCCCCTGATGATGGTGTTTGCCCTAAATTTTCTAGATATGTTGCCTACCCTCATCTGATGAAGCACAGATGAGACACTTTGTGATACACCCTAACACAGAAACACTAGGAGTGATTTTCATCACCTTATTTATACTCTCATTATGTGGAACTTCAGTAAGATGGCATTGTCCTTAAGAGTGACAAAATCTGGATTGGAAGGATAACAGGGCCAAAACCCACTGCTGTCCCTGGGCACCTGTAGACAACTGGTTGTGTACCAAAACTTATTGCAGAATCCTTATCTCCACACCATGATCTTTGACTCCCACTCCCCAGTTACCATTGTAATCTACACAACAAAGTCTGTGAACTGCCTGATTCACCTCTTCCACCTCTCCTGCAGCTTGCCCTTAAGGTTCTGGGTTAACATGATCAAGAACCCACAGTTTGTCTTCGACATCCACAAGAACAGCATCACAGATGCCTGCCTGTCTGTAGTGGCTCAGACCTTCATGGACTCCTGTTCCACCTCAGAGCACCGTCTGGGCAAAGACTCACCCTCCAACAAGCTTCTCTATGCCAAGGACATCCCCAGCTACAAGAACTGGGTGGAAAGGTGAGTTTTAGTTGTAGAAAGAGGAATGACTTCAGTAAGTGGTACAGTGAGGCCCTGCTTCATGGATGGAGGTAGGATGTATCTTCAGTATTGCTTTTGGTTGCTTTTTTATCTTTGGTTAATGCTTAAGTAGAAAGCTCTGTGTTAGCCTCTTACTCCCACATGTCTTGCAGCAGAGATGGAAATTTAATTAGAGGTGTGAACTGAAGGTGTTTGCCATCATTGTTTCTCTTGAGGAGAAACTGTTGAGGAGTGATAGAGGGAGGAAGGAAGGGGAGGTGATGTGTTTGAGCCCTGTGAAGTATATGGGCTTCTAAGTCTTTCCACAGAGGCCTGAAGTGGTTTGCTGTTCTCAACATCATTGTGACAGTCCCCACACTGCCTAGATCCCAAGGGTCATACAATTGTCTCCCCTTTTTCCAAGTGCAGTAGCTTTCCTTGGAGGCTCTTCAGTTCTTTGAATGAGATGCCATAAGATTGACAGACTGGTGACTGAAGCTCTGCAGGTATTTTGTGAAAGGCAGAGGCCTTTCCAAGCATTTTATCCACATCTGCAAAATCTGCATCTGTGCTGTTCTATCTACAGTGGTCAGTGCCTGGAAAAAACTACTTTACAGGGAATACAACCAGGACAGCTATTCCTGCAGGATGTAGTGGCTTCAGTTTCTCCAGGTTTTTTTCTGCAGGACAAGCAAATAAACCATCAAGCAGGAGCCTGTCTGATGGAGCAAGCCTTGCAGAAGTTGATCTGTGCTTTGTTTTCCAATATGCTACGCTTGCCTGGCATTATTGACAGATTTGGGAACTGCACAGATGGAGAATGATTACTACTGTGTAAACACAAGGATGGGTTTATCTTACAGATCATTCCTGTACAGTGCTATCCAGTGGTAACCAATGATTTGTCTGGATGACTTCATAGGCACTGTCTAAAATTGATACTAAGCCATGTGGGCTCTGTGAGACTTCTGCTGCAGTAGACACACTGCACTGTAAACCACTGTATTTCCCTTGGCAGGGATGGTTTTCTTTCATTTCATGAAAGGAGAGCAGGACTGATCAGAGAGCTCCATCCCCTCAGTCAGCATGACGTGACATTTTTTACAACAACCCTCTGTTGGTATCTGATTTATCTGGACAATTATTTTTAGATGTGGTTAAACACTTCTGCAAATGCTGTTTCTAGGCAACCTGTAAGGCTCTTACAAGCTACCTTGCTTAATTATGACCTACTTCTGGCACTGTGTCCAAGTTTCTTGGTGTGTATTGAGGTTGATTGCTGGATTGACCTGGATAGTGGGAAAGAGGTGTTTTGAGATTCATTTAGAAATCAAGTTTCCACCAACAGTGACCCAAAGGTGTCACACTCAAGTGATGCTTTAACAACTTTGCCTGTAGTGAGAGGGGTTGGTTTCTGTGGACAAATATGAGTTTTTTTGCTTGGTTTTTGGTTTATTTGTCTTTGGAGATGGTACATTTGAGCAACAAACTGAGGTGGTACATAGGTGGAGAACAGAGTATGTCATCATGCAACACCTTATTTTTCTGTATAAACAAAAGACTGATGTTTCCTTTCTCTTTTTTTTTTCCTTCCCCTCCCCCCCATATTGATTTCACTTTACTACTTCTTGGAGCTAAACCCTGTTGCCCAGTGATCTTCAGCAAGAGGTGCTGCATTTCCCTAGAAGTTTTCCCAAACCACTGGGTTTGCAAACGAGGTACATAACACCTCCTGCTGCTAGTAAACAGCACTAGATTTCTGTGCCCAGCATGGGCTGGGTTGTTATCTGCACTGATGTCTGACAACTTGAGCTGAAGCCCAAGGGGAGGCTGCAGGTTTTGGCATATGGTTGGAGTTTCTGCCCTGCTTGTGTTTTTGTGTGTCAGTTCTCCTGACTCAAGGCAGTGATACCTGGATGCTGTGGTAGATCAAAGAAAAAAAAAACCCAACATATCAAGGATGAATACAATATAATTTCAATTCTACTTTGAGTTCATGAATTCATTTTCTCCATTCTGCAATTATACTTTGAGTGAGTTATTCCAACTCCAATGATTTCCAGTATTGGTTGAAGCTATTTCTGTAGTCAGCATCACCTGGAGACAGCATCCTTCATACCATTAGACTTCTTCAATGAATGGAATGAATCATAAGATAAAAAGATTTTCAGTCAGGGAGTTTATTAAGTGGTTGAGTAAATCAGAAGGTCCTGAAACCAAAGAATTTCTTTGATGAAGAACCTATAGCAGGGCAATTAGTCACTGGTAGAATGTAACCCTACTTGAAGGTATTCTGGAGTAAAGAGAGGATCCTGTCTTTTAGCAGGTCTGTTTCAATGGAGGCTGAGCTGGGTTACTCCAAGCCTTCCCTTTGAATGTCCAGGTTTCTCAATATGGAGTGGAACTCTAGGACTCACAAAACTCAAAGCAGAGAATCACTGTGGCACAAGACACAGGCACACAGGAAAGTACATACCTTCAGTCCTTCAGAGATTAGTTTTCCACCTCTTTAGAGTGTGAATGTATGTTGGAAAGGAAATAGCTACAGATTCTGGTGTGATGAAGGGTCTGTCTCCACATAGTAGTCAACTGGAGGGTTGATTTAACAGTCCTTTTTTTCATAGAATCATAGAATCTCCTGAGTTGGAAGGGACCCACAAAAATCAAGTCCAACTGCTGGCTCCACAGGACCAGCCAAGTCAGAGCATGGGACTGAGTGCATCATCCAGATGCTTCTTGACCTCAGTCAAGCTCAGCGCTGTGACCACTTTCCTGGGGAGCATCTTCCAGTACTCAACCACCCAGTGCTGTTGGAAGCAAAGAAAGACAAACCCACTGATAAATCCCAACTTTTTGGGGAAATCAGGTTCAGCATTCAAATTACACAGTCTGGGCTCTTTCACTGGGGAAAAAAAAACTATCTAGGTGCCACCACAACTTGGGTTTCCTGCACAGAGCATGAGGCCTGACTGAGGCAGGAGAATTAACCCAGGAAATGGGGACAGGCCATACTGCTTTTGTTGAAGCCATGAAGAGTCAGACTGAACTTCTAAAACAAGGCAGAGGCCTTTCAATTACCATTATCTGAATCTATTGAAAAAAAAAAAGAGGAAAAGAATGGGAACAGTAGACCAGATTCTCATCTGACTTGGGTTAGTCAAACTCCATAGGCTTTGCTGAATTTACATTAGAGCAGCTTCAGATCTGCATCTTTTCAAGTTTACTTCAAATGTCCCCTTTGAGCCTAGAAATCTGGAGAACTTGGGAGCATTTGATGCAATCCCCAAGCAATACAAAGGGGAGCCTGTTCTAATTGGGACTGTCTCATTAGTATTCAACACCGTACTGAAAAGATGACAAAGGGCTGTGGCTGACCTTTCATTTCTCTCCATGCTGCCAAGCTTATGATAACACTTGTTTGAACTTCATTAACACCGTTTAATTGCCTGCATCACAATCAATACCATGTTTCCCTACCGAAGCCTGGCATGGAGGGAGGGATGTGGGAGACTGAAAAGGGGCAGAGCACAAAAAGCAGAAGCCAAAGAGGTTTTTTTCCATTCCATACTGGTGCCCAAAATACCTGCAGTAATGCAAGGAGAGGAACTGGTGCCCTTTTCTCATCCCTGCTGGGTCTCAATCTCCTTTTTGGCTGCTTACTGTGCATTAAAAATAACCCCTCAGAGAAAAGCTGAAAGTCACTGTAGGCCTTGCAAATATTCTTAACACTTTGAGAGTCTTCCAATGAAGGCCATTCAAACAGCTTTGCCAAGTTGGGAAGTAAAAGAGATTTAAAGTGACCTGACCTGTAGAGCTCAGACTTACAACAACTGGCAGTTAATTACATTAACTTGGGTACAAACATAACCTGACCTAGTTGTTGGTACCCAAATTCTGGGTCTGTGATCTCCTCTATTTCCTCTTCTTGAAGCAACTGTAATTTGCTTAGCATAAGCCTTCAAATATTTCTAAAAACTGAATAGAAAATGCTGTGGTAGCATGTTTGGACCATGCTGAATGCATCATTGGTCCCCATTCAGAACTAACCTACATCACTTTTCAACTGTGTGATCCCAGGATGCTGTAGGCAATAGATTGTCTCTTCCAGTGCAGTGCTTGTGATACCTGTTGGCCATTTTGCAGCTAAGTTTAGAAAGACAGACAAATTGGACTGGTTCAGTAAAATAAAGATCATAAGCTGCATGTACCCTAACATTGTAAGTTATTGAGGTTTTAAAAAGAGACATGGGGGTGACTCCAAGGGCTGTAGAAGACAGCATCAAGTGACAGGTGCAAATCCTGGCTCTACTTTAAAAATGCAGTCTTTTGTGTCTCCTTTCTCTGCCAGAAAGAAGGCTTGAGATACAGCATACCAAGGGTCAAGGTAGGGGAGTGTTGTCAGTAGAGATAATAAAATACGGTGCTGCAAGGGGCCTCAGGAGGTCAACCCAACCAGCTCCTGCCTCAGGGCAGGATCAGCTCTGTCTAAAGCCTTCCTGACAGATGCTTGTCTACCCCATTCTTAAAGGCCTTCAACCACAGAGCCTCTGCTCTCCTCAGGCAATCCCTTCCTTTGCTTCCCTGGCCTTCCCATCAGAGTGTTTTCCCTGATGGCCAGCCAAAATCTCCCTGGCTGTAATTAAAGCCCATGCTGTCTCATCACTTCCCCAGGGATATGGGGTACAGCTCATGTTGCAGCTTTTGCTGTATCTGAAGACAGTTCACTTGTCTGTTTTCATCTTTACTGTCCAAAAAGCTCCTTATGTTTTCTCACTGCAGTAACATGTCATTCTTATATACTGCAAATTCCAGCAGGCAAGATGAAGATGTGCCTATAGGTGTAGGGTACAAACTCAGACCCACACATCCTTTGCACTGAGACAATGCTGGGTGGATTCTTCTGCCAGAGAAAATACCTGTTTGCCAATTCACTCTTCAGCCATTGACTTGGTGCTGCCCACCCACTCCCTTACATTTATTCTGAGACAAAAAGCAGCATGAAGAGCTGTACATGTGCAAAATAAAACCATTGCCTTAGCTGGGGGGTGCATACACAGAGAGAAATGTTCCCTTAAGCTAAAACACAGAATATCACAGAATGAATAGGTTGGAAAAGACTATTAAGATTGAGTCCAGCTGTACCCATCCTCTCATAAACCATATCATAGAATCATAGAATCATAGAATGGACAGAGTTGGAAGGGACTCCCAGAGGTCATCTAGTCCAACCCCCTGCAAGAATCAGGGACACCCCCAACTAGATATATCCTTGAGCCCCTCCTCTACCTGTCTTTTAAATACATCCAAGGATGGGGACTCAACCACCTCCCTGGGCAGCCTGTTCTCTGGATGAACTGATTGATTTCCAGCTAACTTTGGGGCCAGTACCTTGTTGCACTCCTATTGCCAAGGTCCAATCAGTGTCCCTCAGCCTTGCCTCAAACCTCTCTCTGAAGTAGGATCAGTCTGGGCTAACAGAGTCTTGTAGCTGAACCAGCATAATTCGGGGCCTGTTGTGACAGGACAAGGGGGGATGGTTTTAAAATGGAGGGAGATTTAGATTGGAGATTAGGAAAAAGTTCTTTCCTGTGAGAGTGGTGGAGCTCTGGAACAGGTTGCCCAGAGAGGTGGTGGATGCCCCTGGATCCCTGGAGACGTTCAAGGTCAGGTTGGATGAGGCCCTGAGCAAGCTGATCTAGTTGGGGGTGTCCCTGCTTCTTGCAGGGGGGTTGGACTAGATGACCTCTGGGGGCCCCTTCCAACTCTAATCATTCTAGGATTCTATGAAATGCAAACTTCACAGGTCAGGTGCATCCCAGGAAGCTAAAGCTGCCATTCCATGTCAACAGAAGAACTGACAGCACATCCCTTCCTTGCTCCCCTTCATCCCATCCCATGAAAGAGCTGGCTGCTAGGTTGCTCCCAAGCTCTCCTTCAGCTGTAGCAGTCCCACATATCTCTTCCATACGTCTCTTCCTCCTTCAGTGGTCTGGATGCAGCCAGCTATTGCATAACCCTAATTATGTTATTGCTGTAATTGCGTCTGCCGTCTGCAGCACATGGATTCCTTACAAGCTTTTCATATGCTAAAACGATTATTAATGAGTGCAGTCCCAACCCAGCGACAGCACAACAACAGCCATGACAAAGAGATCTTTTGGAAGGCAATTAGCTCCATGCTAAGCTACCTAAACCACAATGGTGCTGGAAAGTCTCAGACTGGAGGGGAAGAAGTGGCAACAGGGCTTTTCTCTGCTCTTTTGAGAAGTTAATGAGCTACTGAGGGGCAGCAGACACGGTCCATCCTGTGAGAGAGCTCCACTGAGGAGAGGAGAGGAGAGGAGAAACAGAAAGATGTGACAGGATCTAGAGCAATTAATTTTTGAGAATAAGAGGGAGCCCCACTATATGGAGCTGCATGTAAAATCCTTCCCCATGCAGCAGTGGCAGTGGGTTGTGTCTTGGGCTCTCTTGCTCAAGCCACGCTGGTGTGAGTTGCTGTGCTAATGATGCTTCTGAAGTCCCATCTTATGATCTGGTAATCCTCTCATCCACCATCTGAGTTGCTGATGTGCCCAATTTTGGATTTACTCAAATTTCTCCATGTTTTTCCTGCTTCTGAAGTCTAATGAACAGAGATTTCCTGCAACATCACAGAATGAAGAGCCTTGAGGTAACACCTGAGGCTCCTCCTGTGATTCAGAGGAACCTCAAGCATGGTTTTAAAATAGAGGGTGGGAGATTTAGATTGGATATTAGAAAAAAGTTCTTTCCTGTGAGTGTGGTGGAGCACTGGAACAGGTTGCCCAGGGAGGTGGTGGATGCCCCTGGATCCCTGGAGACGTTCAAGGCCAGGTTGGCTGAGGCCCTGAGCAAGCTGATCTAGTTGGGGATGTCCCTGCTTCTTGCAGGGGGTTGGACTAGATGACCTCTGGGAGTCCCTTCCAACTCCAGCCGTTCTATGATTCTATGATTCTGTAAGGCAGGATCTTTTGATAGGCATCTAAGGATCTTCTGGAAGCAGCTGGGAAAGGTAAGCAAAACTGGAATATGGAAGAATCTGGAGCACCAGACCAGTGAGTGGTGTACATCTGACCAAGCAATCACCATTTTCTATTTTGGAGTCTCAGTCTTGAACCTTTGGAGACAGGCTGGGCTAGATTTTCTGCTTTGCTATTCTTTCTGTCTCATTTAGAGGGAATTTGTCTTAGTCTTGTGTACCAAACATCCTGCTGGTTAATTCAGCCTCTGGGGCTGTAGAAGTGTGAGACAATGTCTCAGGTGAGATCTGGTGGCCCTCATACCAGGTTGGTTCTCAGGAGCAGTGTGATGAAGGAGAATCCCTGCATTGCCTCCCAGTTCAGCTGTGGTGTGAGAGCTGTCAGCTGCAGGGGTGAAGGGAAGCAGCACACAGCCTTGCAAATGCTGCCATGAAAATGTAAGGACCTCTGGGGTTCAGTGACAGCTTCACAGTGGTTTTGAAGACATGAGGGGTATGCAAATGGCAGAGAGGCCTTAAGTACCTCTGAGGATCTGGGCTCAAGTAGAAGGTAAATAAAGACTCAGCAGGGATATTGTCATCTTCCCACTAGGATGCTTTAATATACACATCCATAATTTCTTTAGATAGAGTGATGATGGCTTC
This sequence comes from Heliornis fulica, assembly GCA_013399135.1. Classification (NCBI taxonomy): domain Eukaryota; kingdom Metazoa; phylum Chordata; class Aves; order Gruiformes; family Heliornithidae; genus Heliornis; species Heliornis fulica. The sequence continues at coordinate 40,631 of VXBZ01002378.1, forward strand.
ATTAGAAACACTTCTGTATAAATAAGTCATTGGGACATGGCAGAGTTTTGATGGAAGGATGTTATAATTCTTCTCCCTGTACTAGCAGCTGGGTTTGATTATTGCCACATGGGCTATTTTTCCTTCTTTTTTCTTTTATTTTTCCCAGAAAACACATTCCCACAATATCTTGGTTTGCAATCTTAATGGGAAATGACTGCTCAGGTGTGGGATGGCCAGAGAGTTGAGTCCAGGGGAGGTCAGAACACTTAGGTATGGTGGTGGGTAATGGTCCAGCTACCCAGAACACTGAGATCACAGCTTGAGAGTCTGTCATGGCTGGAGAGGCCTCAAGACCATGAAACCAGATTCTTGCATCCTGCCCTTCACTCCAGGAGCTTTGCACGTTGCTTTTCATGGCTCAGAGAAGTCATGGGAGTGTTATGTTGGTGAGAAAAGATCTCTGCAAACCTGGAAAGGGGCTGAGGAGAGTCCAGACTCTTGTGAGTCAGGCTCAGGAGAGCATTGCTATCAGGTGAAAGGGGGATGGGACAAACTTGCAGAAGCAGGTGATACACACCTCTGTTTCCATTCTGGATGCATCCCATCCCTACACCCATTATCCTGCCACTGTTTGATGACCAGATGGACCAGAGAGGAAAAGAAGCATCTCAACTAGTTGTCAGCAAGACTGGCAAACCCAGTACCTCTGCTTTCCTGCACCAGCCTCATTTATTGTTGCTGTGATGTAATCATCTTCACTTTCCATTTCACCCAGGAGGGAGCCTATGGGGCATCCACAAGGACCTGGACCCTTCTCCATAGGGTCTTCTTAGGCACCATAAATCAGTGCCATAAATCACTGCAGACTCTTTTTTTCCCCACAAGTTGCTGGTTGCACATGGATGTAGGTTTTTTGGGTGTCCTGGCACACTTTGTGTTTTGGCCACGAGACTCCTTGTTCCTCAGTAACATGCTTTGGCTCTGAGGAGCCTGCAATAGCCCTGACATGGATGCCACTGGCTCTTCACACCTTTTCTTGTAGGAAATCCACCTAACAAAAGTTTGATTTTGTCCAGCTGCTGATGCTGAAACCTGTTTGAGCTTTTCTGGGAGTGGCAAAGGTCTAGAAATATTTACCCATCCCTCTAACCATCTTCTGGAGGTAGTTCTTCAGGACAGGTCCTCATGGGAATTGTACATACCTGCCTTACCCATAGACAACTGCTTCCCTTTGGAACTGAGGATTAGGCAAAGTGCAAAGCAAAATCAAGCCCAGACCATGCATCACTGCAGCACTGGGAGCATCCTCTCTTTAGACCATGAGAATGAGTTAGACCAGGATTTTTGGCTGGTCCTGAGCCCAGAAAGCAAGATTCTAGGACTCCATAGAGAATAATGTTGTGCCTACTGGAAGTTGCAGTGAAGTTAATGAGGTTTGCATGAGTTTTTAAGATGAGCCAGAGTCCAGCTCTGCAGGCAGTGAGTCTAGTGCACAGAGCTGGGAGAGGGACCTTTGTCTCCTGCACTTTCCTCTCCCAAAGGTTACATCAACCTCCCCTGCAAAACCATGGTAGTGACTGAGCCAAACCCATTGCAGTAAACTAGGATGGGAGTGCAGGGCACAAAACCAGACTGATCCAAACTGGAGCCTTTGGGCACAGAGGGTTTTCCACCCAGTGCCCTCACACTGTGCTGTCTTTCATAGGAAATCAGCAGCTGTTGTCCCATTCTGTCATAGCTGGTATTTTCCCACTTACCTGTCTGAAGGATCCTTATCACACAGCACTTTGGTGTCCAATTTCTCTGCAGTGGAAACCAGCCTCCATCTCAGCAGGTGTCTCAGCACTGTTTACAGGACACCTGTCAGCTCTTTTTGCTCCCTGTCCCCTCTGCCTCCTAATTATAAAATTGTGGATTGCTGCAGCTATGGGCTTTTTTTTTTTTTTTCCCTTCTGCACAAAATGTCAAATTGCAGAAATTAAAAATGTAAATGATGGTGTCTAATTAACCAGTTGACAGCAGAGCACAGCTGCGAGTGACAGTGACTGATTACCTTCTGCAAACTTTGTCCTCCAAGACCTGTCTTACCCAGGGGATGAAGGACATTGAGAATAGCAACTTCCTTAAAGAGACATTGCTTTGCTGATGAAGCCTGATGGGCTTCTGGGGGATCAATACCCTATGGATAAAGCCTCAGTCTTCTTCAGCTCAAGGGGAATGGTGTTCACTCCAAAGGAGAAAGCAGTTTTTCCCCAGTCAGGGTGAGGATGGGAGAGTAGAAACTTGCCACCAACTGACATCACGGCAGCTTAAAATTTGGAGCAGAAAAGGGAGATGCTGACATGCAGAGGAGATGATGGGATAGACTGGATTAGTGAGGGAGGTTGGTGATGCCAGAAATTGGTGCAGATGTTCTGGTGCAACCAAGCATACAAGGTGTGGGGGTTTTTTGTCTATGGGAGCAAAATCCCAAGCTCTCAACAGGCAGCAAGATCAGTGGGACTGCTCTGAAGGACTAGAGGTTGGGCTCGAAGCCCTTGAAGGCCTGGCAAAGGAGTCCAGCATCAATAGGTACCATCTATGTCTTATGACATGGAGAAAGTTTACAGGATGGTCTTTGGAACTTCAATCTCACAGTAGGGTTGACTGACCAGAACACACTTCTGTCATTCAGGAGAAGTGCTTCATTAATTTCCCCTTTGATGAAATCATCTCTTGCTGTTAAGGAAGAGCATGACCAGGTGTACTGATGCACTAGAAGAGCCTGAGAGGGCTATATGTGTCCTTTCTCTTTAGTGTTGGTGGCTTAAATCCTTCAACCCTGTCCCCTTAAGACACACCTGTGTTTCTCTCTCTCAGGTACTACTCAGACATTGCCAAAATGCCAGCCATCAGTGACCAGGACATGAATGCCTACCTGGCCGAGCAGTCCCGCATGCATATGAACGAGTTCAACACCATGAGTGCTCTCTCAGAGATATACTCCTACGTTGGCAAGTACAGCGAGGAGGTAAGAGCTTGGAGGGGGACTTCTGCAGGACCATGGGACAGCTCATTCACTCCCAGGGCCCAGCATGTGTCACAGACACCTGTCTTCATATTGTGTAAGAGGATAACAGATTTAAGGAGTTAAAAACTGGGAGACCAGTACTTTCCCTTTTGAAAGGGAAAGTCTGGGATTAATGGTCTCCCCAGTACTCCTCCATCTGGATCTCTGTTATTTTTGTCTCCTGTTATTGGTCAGTCAGATTTATCTGGCTTGCAGTTGATGGTCTGTCTTGTTGAGGAGGTGCCCTACATGAGCTCTGCATCACACATGGCCAAAAGTTGTTTAAGCAATGTATTCCCAGGACCAGTTCTGACCCTGAAGCACCCAAGAATGGTCACAGAATCACAGACTGGTCTGGGCTGGAAGGGACCCAAAGGATCATTGAGTTCCAACCACCTGCCACAGGCAGGGACACCAACCTCCAGGCCTGGATCTAGACAAGGTTGTCCAGGGCCCCATCCAATCCGGCCTTGAATGCCTTCAGGGATGGGGCATCCCCCACCTCCCTGGGCAGCCCATTCCAGAACTTTACCACTCTTTCCATGGTCCAGCAAGTATAATGCAGGTGACCAGCATAGTGCCATGTGTTGAAGACTGGGTGAGATCCCATAGGGCATCTCAAGTGACATGGCAAGGTGCCAAATACTTGATCTCTGAGATGAGAATCCATTTGACAAGTTGCAGTCTAGAGGTCTGCATTTAGTCCTATCAACCACAAACTGCCTGCCCAGTTCACTGCTGCCTGACTGACCTGCTTTGCATGGACAGGCTGGATGGTTGGGCTGGGGCCAACAGGATGAGGTTCAACAAGGCCAAATGCCGGGTCCTGCACTTTGGTCACAGCCTTGGTCAGGAGTGGCTGGAGAGCAGCCTGGCGGAAAGGGACCTGGGGGTGTTGGTTGACAGCCACC
>VXBZ01002378.1:60930-84466 GCA_013399135.1 Heliornis fulica
CCCTTCTCTGGACACATTCCAGCACCTCAACATCCTTCTTGAAGTGAGGGGCCCAAAACTGGACAGAGAGTACTCCAGGTCAGGCCTCACCACTTCACAATACATCGGGATTATCACCTCCCTGCTCCTGCTGGCCACACTGTTCCTGATCCAAGCCAGGATGCCATTGGCCCTCTTGGCCACTTGGGCACACTGCTGGCTCTGTTTGTTCTGTTTGTTTTTAATACCTACCTACAGGTTTTTTCTCATAGTTTGACCAACCAGGTTGGCAAGGTTTGTCATCTGAATTTGTGCTTTCTTAGTCAGATAGAATTCTTGAGGGTTGGGGTTTCTGTGTTTTTTGGTTAGTTGGTCTGGAGGCTTGTTTTCTGTCCATCTCAGAAAGCTGTCTCATGTGACTGATTCCAATGTCTTCCTGATCCTCACATGAGGCTTCCTCAATGTTCTTACAGGTGGTCTTGTGGAGATAAATGTAGTAGGGGTCTACTACGCAGGGTTCTTAAAAAATCACATCTTAAAATATAGGGAGAAAAAGGTTGGAAAGGGAGAGACAGGGAAAGAAATAGCTGGGCAAACAAGTCTTAAATTTTATGAGGCACAAAATCTGGAAAAAAATAGATTAAAACCATGGCAATCTTTTATAAAATCCAACTCATAATAAACCAGCAAGTGTCTTGGTGAATCCCAGCAGAAAAATACTTTGCAAACTGGATTGTGCCTTGTGATCAACATTGTGGTGTTTCATATATATGTATGAATTCTTTAATTATTAAGATTACCCCATGTAGTATTTGATAATTCTGCCCCTTTGGGAAGTTGATTGTTAGGGAAAGGCACAAAACATTGTTCCAGATTTCTAGCCTGGGGAATTGCCTCAGAGGCTTACTTAGGTTTATTTATTTATTTTTTTTCCTTGTTATTTCTTACCCCTTTGGAAATCTTTCGTTTTTCTTCCTTAGGACAGAATTTCAATTAGCAGAAGGATAATGCTATCAGGAGACACTGAATATCCTTGGAGATAAATCTAGCTGGGAGTTGTCAATGAAATATCTGAAATAGCCTGACAGTAGAGGTCCTGTTAAGCTTAGATTACTCTTTAAAAAAAATAATAATAGTTTGCCTTTCAGAGAGGGAATGAAAGGGGCGGGAAGGAGGTTGCTTATTGAATTGCTATGTTCAACTGCAAAAGAGGGTGATAAAAGAGACAGTATATTAAGGACACCCAAACTGCTGGATCTGACTGAAAATGTCTAGATAAACTTACATGCTCAGTCTATAGCCACCCTTAAGTCTGGTGGATGTTTTCACCAGATGACTGAAGAAGTTTTTTGTTGAATTTTCACTCATGAGATGGGTGAAAGGATTGAAAGGGACTCGTGAAAGCTACAGGAATCCATGTGGAGGACATGTAGAATCCCATGTAGAGGACACTGAGATATGCTCTAGAGCAGCCATACCCTGAACACTGCTGGTGGTTCAAATGTAAAGGATGTTCCAACACAACTATGCTGACTGAACATATGTAGACCTAGAAGGACAGTTTTTAACATCTGTATGGGATTTCTGATTCTTCCTGATGCCTCTAAACTCTCTGATGTGTAAGACAGCTCTTCATTTTATGTATTCAATGGAATCCCCCTCTCTGAAAGGCTAGGCTTTGTCTTGCTAGTTCATCAGAAGTGTGCTGCAGCACTGGTACTAGTTGATACCAGGTGTATGGGAGGTTGGAGAAAGACCACCATGTCCCTGAAATTGCTGTGGCTGTAGTGTATGGAGTTTAAGATGTGTTTGAGGTCTTGAGCATGGATACTTCCTAGGGAAGGTTGTCAGGGATAATGAAAAATTGGAGGAACTGATGTGATGGCATCATTTCTTATGTACTACATTTCCCCTCCCTCACAGCCAAAGATGAAAGAACAATGAGTTTAGACCCAACCCACCTGAGCAGGTTGCACCTGGCTGGAGTGTTGTTGTCACCCCTCAGTAGGTGGCAAATGATAATACTGAGAGAAGGTTCATCTGGGCCTGCTCAGCCTTATCTCACAGTGCTGTATCTATTCCCAGGCTCCAGACTTGGTGCAACCAGAGCCAAATGAGCACAAAACTATTGGACAAGATGGCTATTATGGTCCTTATCTCAGTCCCCAGTGGTTCTCCACTGAGAGTACTTTGATGCTTTCAGAGGAATGAGCAGGACCAGACGTCCTGTGATCAGAGGAACCTGACAGTACACAACTCTGCCTTCACCTTCAAACTGCTGAACTTTCTCATTCACCAGGCAAGGTGGAGGGTTTAGATCACAAGAAATTATGTCTAATAAAGATCCTGGCATGAGGCACTGCAGGCCTGTGACTGCTGTTTGAACTCAGGGCTGGAGAAGCTATTGAAGCTTTCAGAGATAAGACACACATGGCCCAAATTCCACCCCCCCATTTATCTGCTCACATCTGGTTATCTTCAGTGCAATCTGTTTGCTGGCACAATTGCTGGCTAATTGCATAGTGGCCTCATCAGTGTTGGGGTTAGAACATGCAGAGAAAGCCCCTAATAATCTTCTCCAGAGGTTCAAAGGAGCTGAGAATACTCCTTGCCAATGATTTCAGTTTAGCTGAGATCATCTAGCCCCACCTCCTGCCATGGGAAGGGACACTCACCACTAGCCCAGGGTGCTCAAAGCCCCATCCAGCCTGGCCTTGAACCCTGCTAGGGATCCAGGGGCAGCCTCAGCTTCTCTGGGCAACCTGTGACAGGTTGCTAATACTTAATTTAAATCTCCCCTACTTCACCTTAAGGCCATTACTCCTTGTCCTATCACTACAAGACCTTATAAAAGTGATTAAGAAAATAAAATATCTATTTTTAAGGCATGGGCTGACAGAAGGCATTTTACATGGCCAGTTTATGACAGATTTGGACTTTAAAATTGTATTTCCTCAATCACTGTTGCAACTGAATTGGCATTCTCATGCTGAAAATATTGTTCTAGTATTTAGAATCAGAGAATCATAGAATCATAGAATGACCAGGATTAGAAGCAACTCCCAGAGGTCATCTAGTCCAATCCCCCTGCAAGAAGCAGGGACACCCCCAACTAGATCAGCTTGCTCAGGGCCTCAGCCAACNCCTTGAGGTACTGACAGACCGCTCGAAGGTCTCCCCGGAGCCTCCTCTGCTCCAGGCTGAACAGCCCCAACTCTCTCAGCCTGTCCTCGTAGGAAAGGTGCTCCAGCCCCTTTATCATCTTTGTGGCCTCCTCTGGACCCTCTCCAACTGGTCCATGTCTTTCTCATGTTGGGGGTTCCAGCACTGGACACAGTACTCCAGGTGAGGTCTCCCGAGGGCAGAGTAGAGGGGGAGAATCCCCTCCCTCGCCCTGCTGGCCACGCTCCCCTTGATGCAGCCCAGGATGCGGTTGGCTGCTGGGCCCCAGAGCACATTGTCGGCCATGTTGAGTCTCTCATCCACCAGCACTCCCAAGTCCTTCTCCTCAGGGCTGCTCTGGAGCCACTCTCCACCCAGTCTGTAATTGTGCCTGGGATTGCCCTGACCCAGGGGCAATTAACCCCTTCCCTCTTTGTTACCCAACTTGCTTGAAAGGGGTTCTGCATTAACTGGAATATTTGTACCGTGTCACCTTAGCTGATTATCTTCAGGATAGATATCTGCAGCAGAAGAGGATGCTCAGCTCCAGACACCTGGCCAGTATCTTTCAGTATTCATAACCAGCAAAGAGAAAAAAAAAAAGAAAATCTGTCCAGTTGGGAGACAGAAACACCAATTATAATTAAAACATGCAAAACAAACAGTCATCACTTTTCCTAGCATTTCAGAACCTAAAATTATGTTCACAGAAGGTCTGCAAAGCACGTGACTAACAAATAGTTGGTTAGGAATACGACATAATTTACAGAATGAATGACAAATGCTCAGTCTGTGGGATGAATTGAACTTCCAAAATAATCTGCCTAGTCACAGCACTCAAGCCTGCATGGGGCTGGCACGGCTTTTGAAGGATGAACTCTTTCCTGAGACTTTTCTCAGGGTTAGATTCTGAGTTCTTTAAGAACAGCAGGTATTTCCTGGTGATGGGGTGGTAACCCCTCTATGTCTCCATCCCAGAAGAGAAGAGAGGGACAATGTGTAGCTAAAAAGAGTGTCATCAAAGGGAAGGAAGCTACTGTCTTCTATCACATAGAGAGAATGTACTAATCTGGAGAGATACTGTCAGTGGGGAAAGAATGAAGACAAGGAAGGTTTTGGAGCTATCCATAGGCCTGCTGTGCAGATTATTGGAATCCATGGGTTGACTTAAGTTCAATATTAACTCTTTAAGCACTGCAGAGAGAGCTCAGCTCAACCATCATTGTTCCCTGCTTCTGCTGGCGATCCCTTTTGCTGAGAAAGAAGTCCCATTCTGCCCTTTCTCAATGACATGAGAAGCAATGAAAAATCCCAAAAGTGTTTTGGAAACTTGGAAGCCAATAAGTGTTAGTGGAGCAATATTTTCTTTTCCAGTCACAGCATGATCTTGGGAAATAATTCCTGTTGCCTGCCTTTATCCATCTGCCCTGACACTTCCTAGCTATTGCTCCAAAAATGTCTTATAGAAATTGCTGTGGGTAATCTGCAGTATGAGCCCCACAAAACAGCAATACCTCATCTCTGCTTCTTTCTGTGCTGCCATGAGCCCAGCAATGCATGGCAACACCTTTCAAACTCAATTCATTTCAAGCTCAAGTAACCATGATGGATTACTTTGCTCTAAGAAATCAGCATAATTTTTTATATATATATGAGAAAGAAGCTAATACTTCAGTTACCATGTCTAGATTGACTTGACCATGTCCAAACTTGCCAACTATGAACACCATAAAGAGGTTATGCACTGCACATAACCTTTTGAGTAACCTACTTTGCATCAGGTACTTAGGGCAACATCAGAAAATCTCAGATCAGAGATCACCTGATGATGGAAGGTAGATTGTGTCCACAGACACCCAATTCCGAAAACTGCCTGTGAGTCGTGTCTTAAGGAAGGAAAGAGAAGGTTTGCATCTATTTCACTTGACCAAGGTTGAAATTATGCAAATCTCAGAAGCAGAAAATCAAGATCAAAGGAGAGAAAAACAGGAAAAGAGAGGAGAATGGAGAAGTGGGAATAAATTATCCTGGAATGGTGAAAACCCTTTATTTCTCCACCCAGTAGCACCTTCTGAAAGTCATCTTCACCTTCCCAGAGACCATCTCAAGCCAGAAGAAAAGGGATATGGTGTACACTGGTACCCAGCCTATCCTACCTTTTTGATGGATTTATCTGCTTCAGACTTTCCCTCAAGTTTGCTTTCCCTTTCTCCCAGCTGACAGCACATCTTCTCAGCCCTCTGTCCTACTTATGCCATGATCCAGTGAAATACAGTGTGTCTTTGCTCTTGCACTGGTTCCTGAAAGCAGGGAAAAAGCTACTGCATGTCCCATATTGAGCAAGGACTTGGTGCTCTCTGGCAATCCTGAAAATACATGCTCCTGGCATACAGTGTTAAAGAAGTGTCACTATTGCCAAATCCCTTTCAAAGGAACAAGGAGATCACAGAATCACAGAATGTCAGGAGTTGGAAGGGGCCTCGAAATATCACCTAGTCCAACCCCCCTGCATAAGCAGGAATACCTAGATTAAACCACACAGGAACATGTCCAGATTGGTTTTGAATGTCTCCAGAGAAGGAGACTCCACAACCTCTCTGGGCAGCCTGTCCCAGGGCTCTGGCATCCTCACAGTGAAACAGTTTTTCCTCACATTCAGATGNTCGGATTGTTTTGGCACTGCAATCACCTCCTCCTGAACACAAGAAGCAATGATGTTCATCTCATCAGCATCCCCACTATCCCTCAGCTGCATTCAACATTGATATTTTAATGCCAATATTAGGGCTGGTAAAATTGATATGGGATGCACACGAAACAGCAGCCTGTGATTCTCTGCAGTCACACCTGGAGGCCAGACAGATTATCTAGGGTGTTAAAAATGGCTTAGCAAGTGAATTTGAACAGTTATCCCTCCCTTTTTCTCCTCTGCTGAATGGCTTTACAATGAGAAACAATTAAAAAAAAAGAGGCAAATACAGTTCAAAATATTCAATATTATATACACTGAGAAATAGACAGAGGACAAGCAGTACCTTTTGGAAGCAGAACAAAATCTAAAATACATGGGACTCAGAAGGCCACAGGACATAGAACTTTGAATTAAAAATTTCTGATTCAAACTTCAGCTTCTGCTTCCCACACAGGTCTGCTCTCTGCTCAGGGAATGTGCACTGCAGCAAAGCTCTTTCTTACTTGATTTCACTGCAGTGTTTTGTATATTGGAAACACAGCATGCACTTGTACTAAGGGATCTGTCCTACCTCAGTGCTCACAGTCCAGAAAAACTGCCAGGGATGGGTGACAGATGAAAGAAGCCCCATGGGGACAACGAAGATGACAGCAATAATACTGAAGAGGACATATTTGGCTTCCCACTTCAGCCTTGAGAAGTGATGACTGCTTTACCCTCACAAAGAGAATAAAAATAAAATAAAATAAAATATTTATTTCCCAGATGGGAAAAGGAGAGGAAGCAATTTGGACCAACACAGATATGTTTCAATCTTTGCTAAGAAATTGCCTCAGAAGTTTGCCTGCAGGATGATTATACACTTTTTAGGTAGATGCACAATATTAGCAAGGTCACATAACACCCGTGCACTCTACTGCAATCAAGCAAGACAGGTTCCCCAAGGAGCCTGGACTCAGCTGCAGTGCAAGTGGAAGCAAACAGGCTCGGAATGACTGATTGCTGGGAACATGTTCATTAGCTCTTGGGAACATCAGCTTTCAGAAGCAGAGCTTGTGGGCTTTGAGTCTTCCAATCTAGCAGAACAAGACAGGGCTGGGTGGGAGGAAGGTGAAATCAGAGCTTAGGTGATGGGATGACACTTGGTTTTCAACAGCTGTGCAGACAGTAGTTTCTGGGGTGCTAAAGATGGGTCTTTTGGATACCAGTATCAGAATCAAACTCATTAGAAGGCATCTCATGTTCAGTACACTTCTAGCAGTGGATTGGGAGTGTTTTCCTTTGGCTGATCACCTGGGAGCATCTTTCACAAGGCTTCATTAGGTTTCCTAGTCATCTCTCAGCAAGGGAGCTGCAAAGGTCTTCATTCATGGCCATTAACTTGTTCGTTCTGTACCACAAGCAGCCTGTGGATCTCATTCCCTGCAACATCTGATGCCTGGAGATGCTGAATTATACAGTATTTTCCGTAGCAAAGAAGTCTCTGATGGCCAAATTTCACAATTAGATAAACTCACATAGACTCTGACAATTTTGCAAGGCATATTCTTTACCTCTGAAGCATGTCTCCCCATATATATGCATAATTATAAAGTATATGTAGCTTCTCTATTTACAGTTTTCTTCACTGAGTGAAGTTTCCACAGGTTTCCTTTGCAGCAACCTGCTCTGATCTTTTATGTTCCCTTAAACTGGGTACTAATGTTTCATGTGCTTTCAAATTTACAGCACATCACAGGAATTTGGTTTTATACTTCACAGGTGTTAAACTAGAATAAAATCAATAGAATTACACAAATCAAGTGGGTGCTGAAATATTGGGTAGCAATTTATAAAAGTTGACACAAACAAAATTTCTGTTGTCAGAGTAGCATTAGTAGTATTTCAAGGGAGTAACAGCTTTTTGGTCCCTAGAGACACACACAGCATACAGAAAATTGCCAGCAAATCTCACATATTGTTTGGAAAATGAAAAATTTGGGGAAGTAACAAGCTTTCTTTCTAGTGTCTGATTAATTACACCTTCCTATGGTTTCAGAAGAGAGCAGGGAGGTATGAGAGACGTACTCACTGCTTGTAAGGTGTTTCAGTCAGGAACCATCCTGTGTATGGCATCTAGTGCTGGTCCTGATTAGGACCTCTAAGTGCTGCTATTATCATTAATAACAATCAGGATCACTGAAACGGAGGCGTAACAAGCCTGCTGATGCACTGCAGTTGCTTGTACAGGGTGCCTCATAGGAAAGAGAAGGAAAAAATTGTTCAGCAATGATGCAAGCACATCTCACCATGAGGACTTGGTAATTCTATGTTTAATAAGCAATTGCAGAAGCACAGGATTTTCCCAGAAAGCTTTAAGCAAGTTACTTTGGCATCATGATATTTCAAACCTTTGTGTTTCTGTATATGCTAAGAGATGTTTCCAGGTCCTGGTTCCCCAAACTGTCTGCAGTATGTACATATTATAGCAGTCCCAGATTCTTCATAAATGAAGAATCCAAGTGCTGTTCACTCAGGAGAACTCTTAGACACAGAGTTTCCCCAGGTTTGGCTCCCTCCACTTAAACCATCCCCATAAAAGTCTTACATGAGCTACATCAGGAACTTTGAACATGGAAAAAGCATAGTAAAAATAATAGTTCTCTTTTAAGACCAGTGTGCCATAGCTAAGGGGTATGCCAGATGATGGCTCAGAAAGGGCTTTCCCACTATGGACATGACCTTTCTGCACCATGCCCACCACTCCCAGGGGGGAAATACATTTCAGCACTGCTGCATTTATCTGGATTTCTGTCTTAGCAAGATATTGGCACTTTGCAGCACTTGTCTTTTGCCAGGCTGTGATATCCTCCTTCCTGCCTCTTCCTCCCATGAGGCTGAGATAGGGTCAGACCCATAATTTTAGCTCTATCTCAATAACTCTTCTTGCCCTGCACTATCTTCAGCATCCACCTGGCTGCAGCACTTTCCCAGCTCCATTTCATCCCAGCACCACCAGCATCTTTCCCGCACGCTACCTGCATGCACTGCACCTCTAGCAACTGCCTGTATCTCCAGACTCCAGGGAACACTCCTTCCCTTGGACACCATCTACAGTTGTCATTCCCCAAGCTCCACAATATCTGGTAGCTGGTGTCCATGGGTGGTCACAGAGGGATCACAGAGTCACTTGGTTGGAAAAGACTGGTAAGATCATCGTATCAAACTGTACCTGTTCTCTCCTAAACCATATCCCTAAGCACCTCATCTACCCATCTTTTAAATACCTCCAGAGATGGTGACTCCACCCCCTCCCTGAGCAGCCTGTTCCACATCCCAACAACCCTTTCAGTGAAGAATTTCTTCCTAACATCTAATCTGAACCTGCCCAGTTTCCTCCTGGAGTCATCTCCTTCCCCCACGGGTGCTTCACGCACCATTTACTCCTCCTCTACCCTCAACCCCGCAGAGAAAGTTTCCGTAAGTCACTGGCTGGGAACACGCTGAGCTCTGAAAGCTGCCACCATCCATCACGGTGGCAGACAGGCTGCAGAAGGGCTTTGTGGCACAGCGCCAGGGCTAATGGCCCGAGACGCTGCTCGCTCGGGCTCCGAGCTGCTTTAAAGAGCGGGCACAGATGCTAATTGCAGTTTGCTCTGCCTCCACGAAGGAAGGAGGGAGGTCGTTCAAGGGAGCAGGGAGATTTTTAATGGTGGAGCTTGGTTGCAAAACTGCCAACAGTTCTTGGGTTATTTCCCAATGAAGATTCAGTGACTTTAAAATCTCTCTGTGTGCTCCATGAGAGCGGTGGTTTGGGATCATATTCGTATCAAGAGCCCGGGGGTTTTCACTGGATCACCATGTCCCCTCCAGCAGGGGGATGGCCAAGCAGCAGGACAGGCTCTTTGCTCTGGTTTGTCAAAGGACATGGTGTAAGCATGACATACAGCTCTGGAATAAAACCACTTAGATCTTACTCTGGGTCTGGAAACACCACTTGCCCCTGAGATCAGACTTCACTGGTCTAACTCCCACTGAACACCCTGTGGTATTTCTCACTGATTCCATATACCTATTCACATCTGGAGGCCTCTGAAAGCAGCAGAAAACACCAACAGTATTAAGTAGAGACTGGATGGCTGGTCTTCACCACAAATTTCTTTCCAATTTTTTCTTTCTTCCACAGCCTTCCAATAAATACTGTTCTACAGCATTCTATGTCTTAAATGGCCTGTCTTGCAGACGGAGAAATGATCTTGTCAAAACTGAATAAAAACCTATTTTCACTGTGAATCTGTGAGGTAACAAGAATGTGAGGGGACTATGAAAAGCCATGGTAGCAAAATGTACTGCTTTCACAGTCTATTCCTCCACTCAGCTCGACTACTCTGCCCTCCATCATCTCAGCACTTGGGACTTTATCTAATCATCATTACTGGCACTTTCCCTGACGTGTTCACAGATGTATTTGCTGCTCCTCGCTTGCATGGATGTATTGGTTAATGCCAACATGGAGATGGGATCAATCCCATCTCCATGTTGGCCTCTTCTGAGAGCTCATGAAGAAGTCTCTAAGGGATGCCAACAACGAAGTGCATCTTATGTTTGTGAAACCATGGAGAGCACCTGGGCCTCCCAGGCAGCATCTCACACACACAATCACTAGGTTTGGAAAAGACCATTAAGAAAGAATCATAGAATCATGGAATTGTTAAGGCTGGAAATGACCCCTAAGATCATCCAGTCCAACCATTAACCTACCGCCACCAAGTCTACCCTTAGACCATGTCCTCAAGCACCGCATCTCCCCATCTGTTAAACACCTCAAGAGATGAGGACTCAACCATCTCCCTGGGCAGCCTGTTCCAATGCTTGAGGACTCTTTCAGGAAAGAAGTTTTTCCTAATATCCAACCTAAATTTTCCCTGGTGCAACTTGAGGCCATTACCTCGAGTTCTGTCGCCTGTTACTGGGGAGAAGAGACCAACCCCCACCTCACTGCAACCTCCTTTCAAGTAGTTGTAGAGAGCAATAAGGTCTCCCCTCAGTCTCCTCTTCCCCAAATCATTGATCATTGAGTCCAACCATCCCTGTCCTGTCCTAAACCATATCCCTGGTCCGTCTACTGAATATCTTTTCTACTGAAATCCAGTTGCTCTGATCCAGTATAAAAATTATTTGAGTGGGATCTACTCTGTAGGAAGTCATCTGCACCATGGTTGCTGCCAGTGTCTGGAGGCATTCAACAGAAGGGTCCATAAAACAACCATCCATTTCACTTGCCATGAGCCACAGAAGAATCCCCAGTAACTTCAGGGGACATTAAAAGCCTGTAACACACCATCTGCAGGAAAGGGGATCGGGAGAGACCTGTGAACCATAAAGAGAATGTCACCTTAGGCAGTAAATCCTTCCATGAAGACAGCTCAGCAAGGTGCTCAGACGTACAGCACAGTGATGGTGTCTACCCACAGGCACCCTGCCAGTCAACCAGCTCATTCCCCTCCACTTTCCTCTGCTGATGTTGGGACAACAGCTGTGACCCATCAAGGAGGCAGACTTGTAGCAAGGAAGTTTTCTATGAGCAGAAGCCCTTTGCATCCCCAAATCATAGAATCATAGAATGGCTAGAGTTGGAAGGGGCTCCCAGAGGTCATCTAGTCCCCCCCCCTGCAAGAAGCAGGGACACCCCCAACTAGATCAGCTTGCTCAGGGCCTCATCCAACCTGGTCTTGAACGTCTCCAGGGATGGGGCATCCACCACCTCCCTGGGCAACCTGTTCCAGTGCTCCACAACTCTCACAGGAAAGAACTTTTTTCTAATAGAGAGGCAGCCTCTCCCCACACCATGAGAGCACCTGAAGGCAGGGCAGAAGAACATGGGAACTATTTCCCCCTGAACACTCATTGGCTGATCCAACCAAGGGAGGGGTTGTAGTTACTGTGATTCTATTTTATGTGTCAGATCCACACCTGTGTTCTCCTTTTCTACTCTTGAAAGTCAGGGGAGCAGCACAGACTGTGATGATGGCTTTGTTCAGTCAAAGCCAGCCCTCATCCCAAGCTCCAAATTCTGTTTGGATCCACCTCCAGCCTCAATCCTTCCTCTTGATGTTGGGATTGTGAGGGAAGAAAAAATAAGGGAGAAGTTAACAGTGTTTAAAAACACTCTAACCAGAGAGCAACATGTAAATTAAGCCATTTAAGGACAGAGCTTCCCAGCTGTCTGTGTGTCTCTGCTGAGCCCACTGCACAACAGAGTTCAGGACACCCCTGTCACTGGCTGCAAGCTAGCAGGGAAGATGCATTACCCAGTAATGTCCAGAGCATGATTAATATTTTCCTCTTCATTCTGGTGCTGCTGCAGTTGCAACAGATGTTCAAGAGCCTTCTGGCAGTGACAGATCCCTACATGGTCCTGACATCTTACCAGGCAAGTAATGATAACAGGCACACATTCCCAGCACTGTGTGAGTTGGATTATTTAATTTTCCCCTTCTGGAAAGTTCTGCATATTTTCTGGAAAGTGTTTTTTAATTTATTTTGGGGTTTTTGAGGTATGGTGTGTTTGGAGAGTTGGGAAAAGCATCTTCCTTTCTGAGCATCCCAATCTGAAGTTTCCCAGTGGAGTAGCATGAGGAAGGTTATATCAGAGCAATGGGATCTGTGGCTGGTGTGTAAAACAGAGAAGCATGCTTCACATGTTGTGACAGATACACAAGGATAGGAGCAAAGGACCATGAGCCACCAATGTGTCCTTGTGGCCAAGAAAGCCACCCATCATGGGGTGTATCAAGAAAAATGTGACCAGAAGGTCGAGGAGGTTCTCCTTCTCCTCTGCTCTGCATTGGTGAGGCCTCATTGGGAATATTGTGTGTAGTGCTGGGCTCCCCAGGCCAAGAAGGACAAGGAGCTACTAAAGCAGGTACAAAAATTGGCTACAAAGATGATAAGGGGACTAAGACATCTTTCTTACAGAGACTTGAGACTTTTTAGCCTAGAGAAGACTGAGGGGGATCTTATTAATGCTGATGAAGACTTGAGGGATGGGGTTCAGGAGGAAGAGGTCAGTCTTTTTTCAGTGGTGCCCAGGGACAGGACAAGAGGTGATGGGCACAAGCTGGAATAGAGGAAGTTCCACCTAAACTTCAGGGGGAACTTCTTTACTCTGAGGCTGGCAGAGCCCTGGTACAGGCTGCTCTAGGTATTAAAAACCCACCTGGATGCTGGGCTGAGGTAATCCTGCTCTGGCAGAAGGGTTGGACTAGATGATCTCCAGCGGTCCCTTCCAACCCCTACCCCTCTGGGATTCTGTGAACTGTGTTCTACCTCCAAACATAATTTTGTTCTTCAGCAGCACAGCAAGCCACTGGCAGGTGAGCAGAGAGCTCTCCCTGCATTGCCCCTACTGACAGAGGGGCACAGTTGAGCAGCCACAGAAGGACCAGGCCTGCACCTGCTGGGAGGTTGTGATCACCATGCAGCAAACAAGTGGTGGGCAAAGCCATCCCCTAGAAAGGGGCCATAACCACCCACAGGGTGAGTAAGTTCTTGCTATGCCACCTTATTGCTCCTCCATCTAATTTTCCCTGTTTATAAATGTGGGTGCTAATTCTACCCATCCTGCTACCTACTCCTGCTCAATGCCTTGGCATGAAGAGCAGAATGACCATTCTGATCCCATCTGACATCCAGAGAAATCTGATCACTCACTCTTAGCTCAAGAGTTGGTACATGAGGCAGGGAAAAGCTTTTAGATCACTATCCATGAAGATCTTAAGGGCAGAAGCTCCCCCCTCCCCCTCAAGACAGTTCTTTTGCTGATGATCCATCCCACAGAGAAAGCATTGCAAGTTTGTTTCTTACTTTCATTTAAATTCCTTCCCCTTTCTCCTTCCTACCATCAGATCTCATTCTGCCTTTGTCTGGCAACTGCATTCAGACATAGCTGTCAAGAGCCTTCAATGGAAAATCCTACTGCTCCTCCTCCTCCTCAAATGCACTCGGTTTACAAATCAGCAACCAACTTATTTATGTAGCATTACAGAGCTGCAAACCCTGCTCAGCAAACAAAAACTCACTCAAAATTCTCCCTGCTGCTTATACCATATCCATCAAGGTGTATCCCACTGTCAGAGCTGAAATCTTTGCAGCAATGGTGAGAAAAATTACTCCCCAAACTGTACTGTGCACGCAAGCCTGAGAGATGTGAGAAATGTCATGTGCATATAAAATATTTCTGGGACTTTGGGATAACACACAGATATGGGGAAAGGCAGCTGTGAAGTATCAGGGCTACAGCAGATCCTGTGAGCTGAGACTCTGGAAGACAGCGCTTTTCTGTGGGTGTTGCTGCCTTTCATTTCACTCTTAGCTCTCATTTCAAGAAGAAAATAACAACAGTGCTCATCCAACCTGTCTTCAGCCAGATCCAGGGCACACAGAATCATGGAATCACAGAATGCCAGGAGTTGGAAAGGACCTCGAAAGATCATCTAGTCCAACCCCCTGCCTGAGCAGGATCATCTCAGTTAAACCACACAGGAACATGTCCACATTAGTCTTGAATGTCTACAGAGAAGGAGACTCCACAACTTCTCTGGGCAGCCTGTTACAGGGCTCCATCACCCTCACAGTGAAATAGCTTTTCCTTACATTCCCATGGAACTTCCTCTGCTCCAGCTTGGACCCACTGCCCCTTGTCCTGTCACTGGCCATCACTGAGAAGAGCCTGGCTCCATCCTCCTGACACTTGCCCTTTACATAACACTGATGACCTAAACACTGATGAGTTCCCCTCTCAGTCTCCTCTTCTCCAAGCTAAAGAGACCCACCTCCCTAAGCCTGTCCTCAGAAGGAAGGTGTTCCACTCAATCATCTTGGTAGCCCTGCACTAGAGTTCTATGCCCTTTTGGAACCGAGGGGCCTAGAACTGGACATAATATTTCAGATGACATCTCACCAGAGCAGAGTAGGAGGGGGAGAAGGACCTCTTTTGACCCCTTTCTAATATACCCCATGGATTTCTTGGCCACAAGGGCACAATTCTGGCTCATGGTCATCCTGCTGTCCACCCCACATGACTGCATCTCATCCTTGTCACACTTTATAGTCAACAGCAAGCACTTTTCAGGTCATAACTCAGGCTCTCTACATGTGTCTGTAGAGAAGGCTCTAAGGAAGCCTCGTTCACTTCACTGTGAAGGCAGCTGAAGGTGCCCAGCCCAAAGAGTGAGGTCTATCCCATAGATGCCCACATGTAGCCAGAGAAATTTCAGGCAGGTACTGGGGTTGCAGAGAAACCCTACAGTTGTCAAACAGATGAAAGTAGAGACAGCAGCATCTGCAGAGGGCATGAATGCACATCTCTGAGGCACAGCTGTCTTCACTCATCTCGAGGGGTTGTTAACTCTATGTTACATGTCATGATTGCCAGTTGTTTCGATGCTGATTAAAAAATGCATAAAAGGAACTTCTGTGAGCTGAAGTTGTGCTAGCAATGCTTCATTATGGTATGAGAAGTGACGGATCCTGTCTTAGGCATGATCTTGGGAATAATATCCAACCTCTCCCATCTGTTTTCCACTCCCATATACACCCTGATAACTGCTTCTTCCTCTATAACTGATGTGAAATTGAATTTCTTTGCAGGTCAGCACAATCTTATCTCGTGTTGGTAGGGAGGCAAATGCAATGTGCAATTTGGGACACCCATGTTCTATAAATTAACTTATCCTGGAACAAGCACAACTAAGGGCTGATCAGATGATGGAGGAGCAGCAGAGCCTATTTTAGGAGAGAAGACTCACCACATTTAATTTGCTGACGCAAATTATCACTCAGAAAAATTTCACTGGACTGCATAAAAACTAGGGAAGGTGCAAAACCTCTTCAACTAGCTGGCAGGAAAGGCAGGACTGCAGAGACTACACACACATAATGAGAAAGATCACAGAACCTCTGTATATATCTGGACTGAAATTTCAGGAAAAAAAAAAAGAATCAAACCTTCAGAACCAGAAAGCTTGGAGTGTGCTATCAAAAGAGGAGATGGGACAAGAAACCAAACTGGATGGAGATTGGTGCTTTTGTTTAAGAGGTGATATAGCATAGCTCTTATACTAGCAGTGGACCAAAGTATCTCACTTGGTCTTGTGTTCCTACAACCATCCATCGTCTCTCTGCTCCATCTTCTGCTTCCATGTAAATATGTGCAATAAAGTAGACAGAAAATCTACAGCAGCAAATCACAGCCTGGGTGAAGTCAGCCCAATGCAGAAGTAAGATTTACTACCCAAGCTTGTGAGGAAGAAGCAGGTAGAAGTGTCTCACATCCCAGACAATTATCTGATTAATGCTTAGAGCCAGAGGGAGTCAAAGGGAGGACTTCATAATTCCTAGGCCACTAATCTCACAATCATTTAACGTCGATGAGAGAAAGAATCCTTCTTTTTCATGAGGGGGTCTGGCTGAAAAATGTAAGTGACAAGCCAACCAGCTATCAATTAATTTTATGAGTCAGCTTCTCTCTTGCTGTGCCATTGAATTCATCGTCCAGTCCAGCCCACAGCACCATTTCTGTGGCCCTTTTCTGCTTCAAGAGTAAAAGTGCTTTCATACCTCCCAGATAAGCCTCTCCTCAGCACCACAACATTTCAGACATGCTCCTGTCTAACTTGCAGCACAACAGAGAGCTTTCCTACCTATTGCTGGTTATTAGAAGACATTTCTCCTTCTTCTGACCTCTGTGGCAACAGCTCATTCATGCAGAGAAAGTGGAGGCATATCTTATTATCCCTTGAAGTATTTTATAGCATATGTAAAGGCTTTCGGCTCTTCGTAGTTCATGCCCAATTTTAGGATCCCAGTATGTCTAAGGAGAAAGTGCTGGGATGTTATCTCAAAATAGCCCTAATCTCCAGGAGAAGATAAATAAGAATATTTATTTATGGAATCTAAATTAGACAATGAAGCTAGCATTTCCTAGGGGAAAATGCAAGCAAACAAATAATCCTCACAAATTTACCTATAATTTAAATTACCTAACAAGTCTTCTTATTCTCTGAATAGCTCAACTAATACAGGACTGACATTTCCCTGGCTTTCCAAACAATCATTACTTCTTGGAGAAGCTTTAACAGAAGAATGTGGTCTAGCACTGGAGTCCATATCTATCCTTGGGGATATTCCCACACTTCCCTACAAGCTAAGGCCTCTTTCATCCATCATCTGAATCAACAATTCTGCTCACTTTTGTCTCAGTCAGCTCTGACACTCAAGTACTGCAGGCATTATATGTTGAATGGTTTTGTGGAAACACATGGCTCCTGCAGAGGCAGGAGGAGGCTTCTTAAAGCAATATGAACTTGATCCTAGTGAGATACTCAAATATCCATATAGGGATAGAGCTATTGATGTCCCAGCCATGCGAGAAGCATCATTCACAATTTGCAACTATTTTAACACAAGAGAATCCACTCCTATGTCAGAAGGAGCACTAGGAACCTTCTCCTATGGCAGAAGGAACCTGCTCTGAGTAGATGTCCTGAACTCTGACTGAGGAGTGACTCACAGCACAGCCTTGGCAAAGTTATATGACACCAACACAGGCCAAGGTGGTGCACAAAAGTCCCTTAAAACACCCTTAAAACTATGTCTAAACACTAGACACTAGACTTAAAACTAAATACTAGAAAAGGTCCCATTGTCTCATCTTTTCCCTGATGTTATGTTCACTCTGCCATCACCCCTCCAGACTCTGTGGTCAGAAGCACTAGGCACCAGCAGAACGTCCAGTTGCCACCACCTCACTGAGGTCTTCCAAGGCAGGAGTGTTATGACCATGGTAGGGTTTCTCCCTCCTCACTTTTGGGTTCCCCTGGGGTATCTTCATCACTCCCTCTCCCCCTCACCTGCTCCCCTCTCCCTGGTCCCCAGCACCAGTGGCAGAGCTGCCCAGCTCCAGCCTGGGCACACCAAGATCTGGTGTTTGCTGGGCAGTGCCTGCCTGGGGTGGCAGACCCTGGCCTTGAGGGGTGTCCCCAGTGCTGAGCTCAGGCAGGTTGGGCATGAATCCTTGGCCATGAACACTTCTGATCACAGGGACACCCAGCTCAGGGCATGGCAAGCTCAGGGTAAGGCTTTCTGCACTGGCAAGCTCAGGGTAAGGCTTTCTGCACACAGAAAATAGTCTTTCCATGCTGCATTTAAGTTATAACTGAACAGAATAATTTCTATCAGTTTTTAAGAAACTGAGAGGACTGAGATTTGAAAACAGCTCCAGAGTAATGTGATTTAAAGATATGTTCCTGATTAATGTGATTTTGCTTGCTGGAATCATATTGTGAAGTCAAGCATTAGAGAACTAAAATCCTTTTCTGTTTTTTTTGTACTTCGTCATGGTTTGTTTTCTGATAGAAGTTACTAGTGTGACCAAAGGATTTATCATTTTTTGTTTTAACTTTACTCTTCAGTGAACTCATTACATCATGAATTTCTTCTCATATGAGACCAGACTGTTTTACTTTTATGACTGTGCCATTAAAGAGAGAAAAACACAAAACCCCTACAACCCGAAACACCCTTCAACTTTTTCTGAAAGGCAGTAAAAGCAGTTAGTGTTCAGTTCCTGAAAGCATCATCCCCATCTTCATCAATCTTCAGGAATTTGAAAATGATAACTAAGCAATCTTCTTCTACTGTAACAGCTAATTTCTAATAACTGGAAAACATCTTAAGATCCACTCAGGTTATATAGCCATCCATTTAATGCTGACATTTCTCAGTGTTTTCATATATTCTACAGTGAGAGCTATTAAGTATCTTCTGTCACACTGAAACCCTTTGCCAGATGAGGAAAAGTGATTTAAAACTTAGTTATATAACCTGCAGAGCCAAATGACAACTTATATATAGCCTACTTCACTGTATGAAGCAGTATATGAACTCAGAAATTAGTCTGAAGCTAATATCCTTCTTATTTGTCATTAAGTTGTAGACAAAATGGTTTCTCCCAAGGTTAACATTTTCATTATCATTGGCAAACGATGGTACGTTGCCAAAGTTCAAACCATTTGAATGTGCTGTACTTTTTACATTTTTGAATATTCCTAATACAGTTTTTATTGCCCTCTTGAAAATAATTAGGCAGAAAATGGATTATTCCCCTTTCAATGAACAACTATTGGAAACATTTTGAAATTTCATGCTTTCAGGCACCAGTAGCCACAGAGAGAAATATGCCCTTTTCCAACCAAGCCCTTAATTATTTTATCAATTGAAAGAGGAACTAATATATTGCTGGCAATACACAAAGCATTGCCTCTAAATCTGTGTGGTTTTATCTGTGGGCTAATCTTGAAAAATAATGAACTGCCCCAATTCAGTGATCTATACAAAGAGCTATGAATAATTCCTCAATGCACCTCTGTTGCTCCTCCAGAACAGAAAAGTTTCAAGAGTTTTGTTTTTAGAAACTGCAAAAGAACTATTTTTATCATCTTTTATTTCCATGCTTTTCTGTATTTGCCAGTCCACGACATGCAATCGGGAAACAATAACTGTGAAAGTGAAGTTAGCCTTTTGCTTTCTTTATTGATCCATTCCCATTCATTTGGAAAGAGCAGAGCACACTGAGTATGTTTTGACTTGCTGATTGATGGAGACTAATGCAGTCATGGTCATGAACCACGTGAGGATATAATTCAATTAACAAATGAAAAACATATATGTAGGACTCAATGTGAGATCATGATTACTTTTCTTGCTTCATACCCTGCATGTGTTGGTCCAATGATTTATAGAATATAGGAAATATACCACATCTGGAGAAGATTTAGTGCATGATAAACACATGAGATAAAGTTTTCTTTGGAGAACGACCATTTGAATATCTAAGGCTACCCCCACTGATGTTGCATCAGATTGGATCTGTTCTGGAAATTACAGGTTTTTTGCATTTTGGTGGAAGAAATCATTAATGCAAAATATTTCTAGAAGAGCCTCAGATGCTTGCCTAAGAAAAAAGTTCAGAAACAAGCAATTAGACTTTATTTAAAAGATGGACAGTCACATGCTGAGGACTCCAGTGATCAACCAGACCAAGTGCACTCCTACATGTTCAGTTACCATGGAGATAGGCACGTTTTATGAAACTCTTCCCCAAAAGAAATCTCTCCAATTAGATCTGCCTTCATGCATCATATATGCTTGAACTGCTCCCTGAGATTCCTTAAGTAATTGTGACTGATTCATTCTCCTTACTGACATCTAAAGAAATAACCTTTACTTCCCTCTTCCGAGCCCAAATTTAATTCTAGTATCATCTATCCATGGTTTTGCCACAGCTAAAAATGGGTCACTCACTGCTGTGCTCTGTAGTGCCCTTAGTTAAAAAGCTCCAACTGAGAATTCCTATTGGTGATCATCCAAGGAGAAACATCCGTCAGAAAGCATGGAAACGAACATGGTCTGGATGGAGGAGTGTGTGAAGGAGGAGCAGGCATAGGGGTTGCTATTTCCCACTGCTTGACAACTACAGATTAGTCTCGAGGAAAAAAACCACTGGTATTTCACAGCAGGTCATGATGAGAACAACAGAGAGAGCATCAAGCAGCTTTCCCTGGAACAGGAACTGGGACAGGTCAGCTATTCACTTTCCTTTTTATTTTGAGTCTTTCAGTGTGGCTCATACAGCATGGAAGTTGCTTATTTATCATCAATGTGGAATTACTACATCACTCAAAAGTTATCTCCCAGGACCACAGAATCACAGACTGGTCTGTGTTGGAAGGAACCCCAAGGATCATTGAGTTTCAAACCCCCTGCCATAGGCAGGGCCACCAACCTCCAGGCCTGCATCTAGACACGGTTTTCCAGGGCCCCATCCAACTTGGCCCTGGACACCTCCAAAGTTGGGGCATCCCCCAACTCTCTGGGCAGCCTGTTCCAGCACCTCACCACTCTTTCTGTGAAGATCATCCTCCTGATACTCAGCCTAACCTTTCACTCTTCCAGGTTCAATCCATCCTCCTTGTCCTACCACCCGCTACCCTTGTAAAATCCAGTTCCCCTCCTGTCTATACTCTCCCCTTAAGTACTGGAGGGTTTCAATGAGGTCACCCTGTAGCCTTCTCCTCTTGTCCAGGCTGAACAAGCCCAGCTCCCTCAGCCTGTCGATGCCCATCTTTCACCACAATCTTGCAAGACTGTTAAGTCCTTCTGTGATTCACACAGAGAGCAAGAAGGACAAATGAGAACAAACCAACCCTTTGTACACCTGGGTGGGTGGGATTTTCTTGACTGAACATAGACATCTATACAGTACACATTCACATGTGAGACAGTGAGACTCTCTTTGGAGAGATCCTGGCACTTCCAGGGCATGATTCACCTCACCCAAATGCAAAGTTACAATTAAGGCAGGTGCTTGTTTTACTCAGCTGTAGGAGGAGAGTGCAGCTTATCTGTAGTAGTGTCATTAAGGGCTTGAGTCAAGTTGCTCGTGTATAAACATCAGTGAATTGAGCCCCATTGTGGGACTCAGCTCAAGATTCACCAGTTTGTATCGACTGGTGATGGTAGTGTTTGCAGAGTTGTAATGACACTGGCTTATTTAGTTTTAAATAGGAGTGCTACTTTTAGTGATTAATCTTCGGTGAATTCTTGCAAAATTCAGGGGGGTGGATAAAACGAACATTTTGGAAGGCAGAAAGTGCATTATGTTAATTAACTGCAATCATAAAGAAAGAGCATGCTTCTGCAAAAGCCATACTGTTCTGATTTACAAGGATTTCAGCTGATTTTGCTGAAGTTCTAAGGATGAAATTACTATTAAAAGACTGCATTAAAGTATAAGATGATTGCATAACTGTATTAGAACTGTTGTGAAGAGAATAACAGGAACTCCTCTGGTTGTTAAAGCAATATTTTTTCCCACTAGATTTTATGATGATTTTGAAGCTGAATGCCACAGGATTACAACACTGACCTCTACAAGTTAACACACAAGCAACTTCTTTTGACTATTTAACCCTGGAAGTCTGAAATCACATTAAGAGTTTCCAATAACAATAGAAGGATTCAAAGAAGCTGGAGGATATTTTATCTTTTTTACCAGTCTCTGTCTGGACTGATACTACTTTTAATGCTTTATCAAATACAGAATAAAATTTCAGACGTTGTAATGGTGATTTTGAAATCAGATGAGATTCTATTCTTAATGGGAATCTCTTTGCAGGGATACATATTCACCCCTTGTATTAAGTCAAGGCCAGAGAACATCATTTGCATTGTTTAAGCCATCCAAGCCATAAGGAAGACTCTTAGCTTTGAATTTATGAGCCTCATTACCTTCTTCAGGAAAAGTCCTCTCTCTCTTAGTAAATCATTCCCTGGGAGGGGACAACTGCACAAAGCATCCTTAGAGGAGTAAGAATACAGCATTGCTGTATTCTGATAAAAATTAATTAGCAAAACTTACTGTGTAAATTCAAGAATATGCAAATGAAAGCAAATTTGAAGGCATGTGTGCAGACTGAGTTGATGCTGAATTAATGTTATATTATGCATAAAATGTATAAATAGCTTACCTGTTTAATGAAATATTAAATGTTTTGTGAGGTAATTGGGCATAATAATGCTTCCATTAAATATACATACATAGATACAAAATATTTTGTATAGTTTATGGCATCTATATAGTCTACATTTAAATTTTTATACATTTCAAAGAATATTTTTTTTTCTATTTTAATGAAGGTTTAACTGGTTGTATGCTGCTGTGGCTTTAAATATTCTCAATAATGGTGAAGTATATGGTTTAGAAGAGACTGAACAGAGGGAGGCTGAACTGCATTGAATATTGTGTCATGCTTTTGAACAAGAATTACCTACATGTGGGTCACAGGCAGTATTTTTCCCACAATGTGCTCAAGTGCAAACACTTTCACATAGCTCACAGCTGGTGATTTGTGGATACCCCAGGGACAGCAGTTACAAGGTGTGTGTATATTTACTCTTGTTAAGCCAAGACATGATTTGTTGCTCATAACATGGACCTCTATTTGTGTGCAAATGTGTTATGCTTAAGATAACAACTTTACCTATTGCCAGGAAGAGAGAAAAGAACACAAAAGATGTTGAAAAGAGTCCTAGACAATTAGCCACAACCTGTCTGGCAAGGCTGGCAGCAGCTCTGGTGTTGAGTGTGGTTCAGGCTGGGTGTAGACCAATGTGGTTACTACATCTGGAATTAATTTTGCCTAACCTTAGACATCATCTGACCACAAACAGAGTCTGTGCCTGAACCATAGAGTCATAGAATGTGTTAGGTGGGAAAGGACCTTTAAAGGTCATCAAGTCCACCCCCCCTGCAGTAAGCAGGAACATCCTCACTAGATCAGGTTGTTCAGAGTTTCATCAGTCCTGACCTTGAATATCTTCAGGGATGGGGCCTCAATCAGCGCTCTGGAAAACCTGCTCCAGTGATCTACCACCCTCATATTGAAGACTTTTTTTTCTCCCAATATCCAACCTAAATATCCCCTTTTCTACATTAAAACCATCACCTCTTGTCCTATTGCTCCATGCCCTCATGAGAAGTTCTTCCCCACCTTTCTTGTAGGCACCTTTCAGTGACGGGAAGGCCACTATTATGTCCCCCCAGAGCCTTCTCTTCTCCATGCTGAACAAGCCCAACTCTCTCAGCCTGTCTTCATAGGAGAG
>VXBZ01002378.1:84535-100423 GCA_013399135.1 Heliornis fulica
ATCTCCTAACCTGTATGGATAATGGGGGTTGTCCTGACCCAGGTGTAGGACCCTGCACTTGGCTTTGTTGAACCTCATGAGGTTCACCTGGACCCATTTCTCCAGCATGGGACTGAGGGCATCATCCAGACACTTCTTGACCTCAGTCCAGCTGGGTGCTGAGACCACATCCCTGGGGAGCCTGTTCCAGTGCACGACCAGCCTTTCAGTGAAGAACCTCTTCTTGACATCCAACCTAAACCTCCCCTGTCACAGCTTCATGTTTCTCCCTTGGGTTTTATCCCTGGTCACCAAAGAGGGGAGATCAACACCTGCACCTTCATTCTTCTTGAGACAGTTGCTGTGGGTTGAGGTGAAAGCTTTAGAAGTGTTCCTTTCTCCCACTGCTCACAAGAGTAATCCCAGTAAGTGAGCAAGAGTAACTTGTTGATTAAAGGGTGACTGATGGGCATATAGAATCTCCCCAAGTGCCTCAGCAGCAGTCATATTTAGGGCTTCCTTTCTCCTAGTGATGAGCTGTAGTCCCACTGACTGTTGCTGGTGCTCAAGTGAACAAGTATAATGGGGAAACTATGCAGGGCTGGGTATGTTGGGACAGCTAGGGAGTGAGCTACAAGGGTTACAAAGCATATGGGCATAGCAGTCTCATTGGCTGTGGCTGTCAGTGAGCACTCAGGTCTGTGCTTTTACCTGCCAGCACATGCAGCTGTCATGCAATCAGTCTGCAGTTCAGTTCACAAAGGGTTATTTATTTCCAAACTCATCAGAAGAGCATGAGTTTCTATTCCTACCCAGAGCAGCTTCCTCACTCCACAGTGGGAACAGTTCTCTGCTACTCATAGCCATACTTGGAGGGCAGTTTTCACTCCCTGTGGTTGTCTGGGAATTGCTTCGTGCTGATACAGAATCACAGAATCACAGATTGGTCTGGTTGGAAGGGCCCCTGATGATTGTCAAGTTCCAACCCCCTTGCCACAGGCAGGGCCATCACCCCCAGGCCTGCATCTAGACAAGGTTGCCCAGGGCCCCATCCAACCTGGCCTTGAACTCCTCCAGGCTTGGGGCATCCACCACCTCTCTGGGCAGCCTGTTCCAGCACCTCACCACTCTCTCCATAAAGAACTTCCCCATGATATCTCACCTAAACATTCCCTCCTCCAGCTCCAATCCATCCCACTTCAACCATCCCTGGATCAGTTCAACTGCCTCTCAAAGATGAGCTCTCCTTCCTGTTCTGGCCCTGGGATCCTGCAGCATGTCAGGATAAGACCAGGTCCAGATGGCTCAGAGACATCAAGCTGCAATTCATCAGGATGTGACTGGACTCCATGCTCACTGCTGTCCCCCATCTGCCCTGTCAGCCTCCCTCACTGTCTTTCATCCCTTGCTGCTAATGTAAAGAACGTCATCCTGCCCCAACTATTTCATGTTTTGGCTGTGGATTTTAATTACTCTTTGTAAATTAGATCAAAAGAGACAAAGAAGGAGGGAACACTGTGGTGATGTAGAGGGACTTTAGCCAAGCAGAACTGCTTTGTTCAGTGTTTTTTTATGAGTGTTGTGAGAAAAGCAGCACTTATCTCTACAGAAGCCCCAAGCTGCTGTAGTGCTTGAAGGCTTTTCATGTCAGTACTGGACCAGGATTCAGCCAGGTTGCTAATGCACCATCCTGTGGATGCTACATAAATCCAATGTAATGGTTATCCATAAATATGATGTTTTGGTTGTACCCCAGCATGAATTTTGTGGCTGCAGCCTGCTGAGTTGGCTCTTTTGAAACTCAGTGTGGTTGCTCTCACAAAGATGACGTTTCACCCTTAAATTGTTTTTCTGTTTCTCTGTTACTTGTCCATTTCTGGCTTTCTGCTGCTCCCATGGCAGAGTAGGCACTTCATTCCAGTTCCTCATGTAGTGCCAAGATCTGAAGGTCTCACTGAATCTCACTGGTCTTGAAGGAGGCACTCCCCATCAGTGGTGAAGGTTAGGTACTGGATTATTAACTGCCACAATTTATGACCTGCTCCCACCCATCAGCTCATATTTTGGGCACAAATAAAGCCATTTAACCACATATAGAGTCAGGAGGATAATAAGGTGTCCTTGTCTCTTAGGTGGGAAAGTGAGCTCAATGATTTTCCAGTTCTTTATGTCTGTGTCATGTTCCTAATATGAACTGTGAAGCAAAAGTTTTGCATCAAAGACAGGTATTTGAGTTGTGGATATCTTCATTAGCCATCTGAAATTGGAAGATGAATTCCATCACTTGGGTAAGTGGGCAATTATCCTTCCCCCCACACCCTCCCCACCCTTTCAACACAGAGTTATGGATTTATGTGGTTAAAAGGGTAACAAAGAAGTAATTTAATGTGAATTACTTAGCCCCAAAAGATTACCATTTGCCTTTCCATCATCAGCCTCATGACATATACTGGACTTACAAAACGTGCTATTTATCAGCCTGCCCCCTCATGGGAGTGATGTGGTCCCTTTTCATGGTGACTGGGGATGAGACAATGAAGTCTAGGGTTGCAATGCAGCAGGGAACATTTAGCCCATGAGAAAAGACTAGTGAAGGACAAGGGCATCATGGTGCTGGTACAGGATAATGCCCATTAATCACCATGGATTTAGGCAGAAAGTTGGAAAAAAGAATGGTTAAGAGCATGTCTCAAATCAAGATGGTCCTAGAAAGTATTGTAGGAGCCTGCTCAATTCTGTTCTCAACAGTTCCTTGAATTTTGTGTGTGTTGTCAGTGTCTGGTTTTGTTTTATCAACAAAGAGCTCCTTGATGAACCTCACAGCTCATCAGTGCCCTGGGCAACCTTGTCTACATGCAGGCCCAGAGTTTGGTGGCCCTGCCTGTGGTGGGGGGGATTGTAGCTCTATGATCTTTGGGGTCCCTTCCAACCCTGACCATTCTGTGATTCTGTGATCATCTGATGATGGAGTGACTCTGACCCACTGTCACTGTCTCAGTTCCTGGAACCAGGTTGGATTTCCCCCCCACACCTGTCCATGCATTGTTCAGGCTGGTGGTTATGTGCCCAGTCAAAACAGTTACCAGGACTGCTGCAAAGATCAGAACAACCCTCTGAATTTCTCCTTACACTTAGTAACTTTTTCCTAATATCAAGGCTAATTTCTCTGCTGTAATTTAACCCTATGACCTTTGTGTCCTGACTCCAATTGCCAGGCAGATTCCTACCTTTATAGCCTAAAAAAGGACAGCAAGGTAGACATCACTGTCAGAGAGAGGAAGCTAAATTTCGTGTTTCAGCCACCCCAAAGGGATGTAACATTGCTGTTGCCAGAGAAATAGGTAGAAATCATCAGAGGTACACATGAAGGGCAATGGAATAGAAGAAAAAAAAAACCCCAAAAGTATCTTGTTTATATTTTTTTCAGAGGGGAAAACATGAAACTTATAAAAATTGCATGAGTTGGGTCACATAGGAATTCTGTAACAGAACCAGAAATTGCATCCAAATCTTCAGAGAGCCTGGAGGAGTTATAGTAGCTTAGTTTTAAAAACTTTCTTCCTTTCCAGCAGCCACAAATGACAATCACACGCTTGAACAAACAAAACCCTTGCAAAAATACAAAACTACAAAAAATTCCCTTCCTTGGTCACCAGCAGTAGGCATCTGAAACCTGAACAAAACCTAGGGACACCCAATACAGATTAACATGGAGAAATGAGCATGTTAGAGGCATTCTAGAGATCCTGGATGGAAGATGCTTATCTGACTAACTTTCACTTGGGCCAGTTTAGTAGAGTCATGCATTCCCTGAATGCTGCTCTAGAGCAGCATTGACTGACAATTTCAAGGTTGTCTTACCTGATGCTGGAAAATGAAGGATATTTTGGCTTTTCCTCACTTCTTGCCCACCAGCACACCAGATGGTGCCCATATCATCTGATCCCTATCCAAGACCAGAAAACAGCATTTTCAACAGAGTCTGCTAACAAGGTTTGAGAGCAAGCACAAGTCTGGGCCTAGGACAACCAAGACACATGTTTTACTGTCATAAGGACACATGTTGAACAAGAAATTCCTCTTCTCCTGAGCCCAAGACAGAACTGAGCTCACATTAGAGTATCACAGCCTGTGCTCTCTTGCACCCAGGCATTGCCTTCTAGCCACTTTCTGTCTTCACATCTGATCTTACACATCCTGGCAGGAAAAAGAAAAAAAAAAGACTCCATCAAGAGAATCAAGATCTCCACCAGGAGTGGAGATCTTGCACTCCACCAGGAGTGGAGATCTTGATTCAGGCCCTCTAGTTTGAGACAGAAAGCAGGAGAAAAGGAAAAGTTAATATTGTCATCC
This sequence comes from Heliornis fulica, assembly GCA_013399135.1. Lineage (NCBI taxonomy): Eukaryota > Metazoa > Chordata > Aves > Gruiformes > Heliornithidae > Heliornis > Heliornis fulica. The sequence continues at coordinate 88,868 of VXBZ01002378.1, forward strand.
CATGTTATTTTATCAAAGAAAAGGGGTTTAGCACATAGGAGATGTAAAGTCTCCACTACACAAGCCATCTGGCAATTCTAGTTAATGTAGACATAATCAGGAAGCCCTTTCTGATCTGCCAGCCTGTGGGTTAGTGGGCTGGGAGATAAGATCAGTTAGGATGGATGCTTCCACCCTGAGCCCTACAAAGAGCTACCCAAAACCCTCAGTGCCTTGTCAAACCTCTCTCTCAAGAAAAGAAATTGAGAAAACAACACAACCCAAACCCCCTGAGAGACTGATTTATTACAAGCTGTTGCAAGGATAAAAAAAAAAAAAAAAGGGAGCCAATGTGAATGAGAGACAACAAATGCAATTAAAAGGAGAGGGGGGAGAGGCCTTCCTCGTAATGGCTGTTTCCGGAAGGCAATATGCTGTGGATTATAACGTCTCAGGCCTGGAGTGGTACCATATGTTGAAACTCTGTTCGTTCAACATTAAATCCTGGCATTTTGCAGCTGTCAAGATAAAGCTGTTTATATGAGTAACATTGTAGTTTGTTTATAGGGAAATAATATGTATCGAGTTATGATTAATCAAGGTGTCCAAAACCTGCTGCAAGCGCCTGAAATAGATTTGGTTTCATGGCAGAAGCTTTGTCTCTTAAATTATTGATATTTTTCTTTTTTTTTTCTTTTTTTTTTCTCTCTTCTTCTTCTGTGAGTCTGTGTGTGCTGCTGTTTCTCCCTCCTCCACAGGGTGCACACAAATGTGGGATGTGATGGTTCTCATCCCCAGGCAGTCCTCCTCACTCCTCAGCCAGGAGGAAGCCAAGGGAGAGGACTGGTGGAATTCTCCAGCTGTGAGATGATGGCTTTGCATCCCTGACATGAGTTGGCACAAGGCTCTTCCTTCCAGAGCACAATATTTCCCTTTTTCCCCCAGAAAATTGCTGTTGAAGGTCTAGAGGCACTGTTCTATATTTTCATTGCTGGAGATGCTGACCATCCTGTAATTACCAGGGTGGCGTGCACACCAAGCCACAATATCTAGTCTACATGCTTTACACAACCAAATTGAGATGTCTTGTGGGATTCTGGAGTGGGAGAGAAACCCAAATGCCACGTTGCTGTGAAGTTTCTCCTAGTGGTGTTGCCATACAACCTCTGCCATCCAACCTGATGCTGCACTTCATTGTCAATACACCTCTGCCAACAGCTCTCTCTTGCTCAGCAGCTCCCTCTGAGGAATTGTCATGGCAAGAATGGCAGTTGAAGGTGTATTTCAAGACCTCAGGACTTCAGTCACCTTGAGAAAGCAAGCTCTGCAAATGTGGGTAGCACCACTGAAAACCAGGTTGTCAGTATTCCCTCATAACTGTGACTGCCATAGTCCTTTGGACAGGTGTCTGTGGGTCACACCTGCTGGATTCTCCTTTTGTTTGGATGCCTCTGCCATGTTGTGAACAAGCCTTTCCACAATTTTGTCTAACTCTTGTTCTTCAAAATGTACATATCAGAGTTAGCTTGCAGTTACTGATGAAAAGTCAATGAACAAGCTCTATTCCTTGTATCCCTCTTCACAGGGGGGCTATAAAACTTGGTTATTTAAAGGCAGGAAACAGGTGGTTTTTAGAAGAATAGCTCCATAGAAATCAATGCAAAGTGACACTAGAAGATGTTGCATATTCTTCTGAGGTCCTCCTGGGAAATGTTTTACAACCAGCCTGCTCTCCCTCTTGTCAGCTCTCTGTTTGGACACTTTAATGACTCTGACCACTTCACCAAGGCACCCAAATCCCACCCTGTTACTCTGGACAAGGTTTTTATCAAGCCTTCTACACAAACACACTGGACAAGCTTGGGATCTGTGCACACACACAGATGTTATACCCTTTCTCAATGGTAATGCAACAGCCTTTTAATCTGCAGATTCATCACTGCTACCCTCCCCCTACAAGCCCCCGAGGAGATTTATACCTCCTTCTCTGCCCCCATCAACGCTTGTTGCTGATTAGTCAATATTTTCAGGTTGATCCTTTAGAATAAGATGCCTGGCAAATGCAGCCACCCCATCTTCCTAGATGAGACACTTATAGGAAAAATATCCTATTCATAGGAGGCTGTTAATATGGGATGCAGAGAGAGTTATAGATAATCAATCTAGAAATCACATTTGTAAATGGCCTCTGTAGCTGCTTAATTAAGCACAGCATTCTGGCATTAGACATTAAGGCGCTTTAAGGTCTATTTGTCTTCACAGAAAATATCCCAATAATATATTTGTAATTTTGTGCTAACCCATCTTGATCTCACCTGCCTTTGGTGGATTAACAGGATAAAGTGATTTAAACCACAGCAAGTAACTTCTGGAGAAGGTGCAGAATCAATGAGAGTGGAGAAGGAATATTTGCTTTTGATGCTCTACTGAGCAAATTGTTTCTCTCTCTCTTAATTTTCCTCTTGCATCTGACAACCTTGCTGTGCTCTGCAAAGCTCTGAGTCACCAGGTTTCTTTCCCTTCCTCAGGATGTGGCAGGGAGCAAAACATCAGCCAAGTTATTCCTGCCAGAGGGACAAAGGAGAAAAGGAAGGGTTCAGAGACAGGTAGGAGAGTCAAGCTTGCTGGCACTGGTAGTGGCTGCTTTGCTCCCATGGCAGCATGTGACCCCCCCAGTGAGCAACAGGGTCACTATTGTTGTGCTTCTCTGGGCATCTTCCTCCTTGCTCAGTGCTGAGGCAAGAGTTCACAATAAATACCCTCATCCCTTTTATTATTGTTAGTATTTTAGTAGTAATATTAATATATTATATTAATATATTATATTAATTGTATTATTACTAACAACAACAACAACAACAACATTGCTGCTGCTATTATTTCCACACTGCCTGCTAACATATATGCATTTTCAAAATGTCTTCAGGAATATTTTTCCCCCCTCCACTTGTTCTAATTTCTCTTGCAACTCCTCACTCTCACATTCTCCAGTGAAAACTCAGTCTTGGAGTGTGTGATCAGCTGCTCCTGTGAGACTGGTCTGGGTCTTGGGAGTACTTCAGGCACCTGAATACCTGTTCTGAAAGCTACCTGTTTCCTAGGTACAAGACATCCAATATCCTTCTCAGGTTTCCTGATAGCCAACAGCTGGAACTCTGATAAGGAATTGCAGATTTCCAAGGGTAGGTCAAAATGCATCATTTTTGCCCCCACAAGTCCACAAATTTCAACCATTCTCTCCTTTATCTTCACTTTTTCACTGTAACACAATACAAATTGATCTTTCTGCATAAATTTTAGTTGAGTCTAAAAATGCTGTGAAGAGGTGTAAGCAATGCCACAAAACTGCAGCTAGGGAACCTGAACAAGCAATGCAACTTCATCCTAATTATTCTATCAATTAGCATGTCAGTAAGGACCTTAGTTATTCGAAATAACATCTTACTCCCTGATATTTTTATTTCCCCATTACCAGAAGGTCTTGAAGAAAGCCATAGTGGTGTCACTCTCTGTGAAGAAAGCTGTCGTCACTTTCAGGGCTGATTTCAGATCTCCCCCTGTGAAATCTGAAGAAAAATTGTGGGTGAATTTCCAGCACAGAGAAGAATTTGCACAGCTCCTGCTAAGTATGGGAGCAGGTATGCCCTTGAGCTGTCTACAAATAGGTGCTGGGTAGCATTATAGACATATCATTCCCTAACTGGCCCCAGTACCATTTCTGAAAAGTTCAGAAATCTCCAGGGCTCTGTCACATCTGTGAGCTAGAGCATCTTAAAAATCACAAGCAGCCTGTATGAAAGGAATCACAGAATGGTCTGGGTAGGAAATGTGCCAAAGGATCATCAAGTTCCAACCCCCCTGTCACAGGCAGGGACACCAACCTCCAGGCCTGCATCTAGACAAGGTTGCCCAGGGCCCCATCCAACCTGGCCTTGAACACTTCCAGGGCTGAGGCATCCACCACCTCTCTGGGCAGCCTGTTCCAGCAACTCACCACTCTCTCTGTGAAGAACTTCCCCCTGATATCCTAAACCTTCCCTCCTGTTCTAGCTTTAATCCTTCAATCCTAGCTCCTTGTGCTACCACTACCTACCCTTGTAAAAGCAAAAGAAATGTGTAATACTTGTCTTGCTAGAAATGTATTTTTTAAGACTATGCCAAAGGGAGATACAAAGTGAAGCTGTGCCTGGAAAGCCCAAATTTTACCCAGCTTTCTCAGCACCCCAACCCTATCAAGGGGGAAATCCCAGGGAGATGAGTCCACCTTGCAGATTGGGGTTGGACTTGATGATCTCTCGAGACCCCTTCCAACCCCTACATTTCTGTGATTCTGTGACAAAGCCTATGATAGCCCTTTGTTAAATGAGCAGAGTCATTTTTATCACCAGTCCCCCACCATTTGTTGTGCATCTTGGCAGGGTGAGAGATTGAGCCAGAAATCATTGCTGTGTCAGAGGGGTGGGTGACAGTGGGATCTGGTCACGGTTCAGTGTACTGCCACCCTCTCCCCCCACCCCCTCCCATTCTCCCAGCTTTTATCAGTCTGCTGGTGACAAGGGCACATAAAGCATTCGGTCCTGCTCTCCCCCCAGGGAAGGAGGTGGCAGTGATGTGGGATGCTGTGCTGGAGGCAGACAGCCCCTGAAGTAGGTAAATCCTTGGGTGACACCAAGGCTGGTGTGCCCTGTTGACTGCAGACACATCCTCTGGCAGGGCACACTTCATGGGATGTGTAAGAGGGATAGGGAAAATAGGGCATAGGGGATAGAAAAACATTAAATAAAACAAATCCCTCAGGCTGGAGCTGTGAGCACGGGTGATGCTGCTGCATCAGCTGCTGTCGGCATGGTGGTGGTGTGGGTAGACAGCCACCAGATGAAATGCAAGCTGGGTTCCCAGGTTGGGATGTGTCAATAATCATCATCATAAGTAGTAGTAGTAGTAGTAGTAGTAGTGGTAGTAGTAGTAGTAGTAGTAGTAGTAGTAATGAGGACTCTCCCTTATGCAGATGGAGAACTGCAACAAGAGCAGGAGGAGGACAGTATACATTTTGAACTGAGAAGCAGTCACAAGTTCTTGGACATCCCATGCTAAAGTTATTTTGTGACTGTCTTCCAGGACTGAAGCAGGGACCTATCCTGATATATCTGTGGCCTGGCCCCATCCCTCTCTAGTGCCTGGGATGTCTAAAATGATAAATGCAACAATAAAAACATCCTTTGTGGTCCAGTAGAGGAGATATGACTCTGAGGAGTAGGGGTGAATCCAAGAGCTTCTCTTTGCGATACTGTCTGGTCAGACCCTCTTACACTGGAGATTGAGCACAGAAGATCACAACTGGAAGGACCAAAGCCTCAGTTCATCTTATTGAGCACGTGATGCTTTTCAGGATGAAAATGAGGAGCTCAGCTACTATTATGGCACAAGCAGGTGGACTCCATTTCATGGGAGAGGATGGGCTGATGATAGAGCTTCAGACCTGCACAAGCAAAGTTGATTAGGGAAGCTGTGCTCAAGATGCAGAAGCAGGTTTCATTTTATGAGTGTAACTTTGGAGAGGACTGCTCCAAATCCATGTGAATGTGCAAATAAAATGAGGCTCTAGTCCCTGCACTTAATCATTCAGTTCTTCCATGTTCCTGAACCACTCAAGACCAAAAGCAGTAAGGCCAAATCACACTGTTGAGGCTCCTGATCCAGAGCAGGAACTACTCATCTGTCTCAGAGAGGAACAAGGTCATGGTTTCCCCAGTGCTGGCCAAGACAATGGGTAGCAGATGAAAGCTAACCAGCTTAGTGCAGTCATGTATAGCCATGTCTTAACTGCCCCAAATGCCAGGGCAGAAGTACTGGGTGATGCTGCTTCTTACCAAGACACTTAAGCCTCTGAGGAGGAATAGTGACCATCCAAGACACCTACTCCTTGGAGGTGTTATTTATCCTTTTGGCTGTTGGACTGAAACATCTGATGATGCTTAGGGACTCCTGGCTTTTGTGTTGGAGGATGGAGTGAGTAAAAGTGTGGTGATGGCTTTTCTGGGTGATACCAACAGCCAGAGTGTTTGTATGGTGTCTCTTCTACTCCTCCATCTCTCCTCTTACAGCCTCAGGCTTTTCCCTACCAGAGAAAGAAAACTTTACAGTTACTAAAACACAGGGGATCACAAATGGTTTGCAGTGAGGAGGGATTTGGTTTCTTCTGTGTATTTTAGGCAATGTTTTTCATACAGAGAGCAATAGATGAACACATCTGTTTCCTGATGAGATCCATTACCAGTCCCTAGCTGTGCTATACCATATTTGAGGAAAACAAATGGAAAAATTTACCATATCTACCACAGGGGAGCAGGGAGGCTGAGTCAGGTGGACAGTCAATAGGCAGATTAACCTTTCAAAGACTGCAAAATTCTCCCTGCATCCTTCATGGTGACAGTAGGCAGCTTTAGATCTCACCTGTCTTCTTTTTTTTTCCTTTTTCTTTTGTGATTTAGCATTGTATATGCCAGGGCTGATTTATTCTAGGAGAGGTTTACTCCCATTTGGTAAGAGCAGATGCTAAATTTACAGTCAGGTTCCAATCCAGATGCTAAATGTGTCTCCCTGCTAATGCCTCTGCTTCCACAAAAAACATCTCCTTCTTCTTCAGTGCCATGTAGAAGGCTCTGAATAAAACAGTCAGTTCCTCTTTGCTCTCCCATACTTAAGGTTTAATTAGGTAATCTTTAAATTTGTCCCCATCACACACTCTGTGAGCTTGCTTCTTTAATTAATGAATATTAGTCTAACAGGAGGCAGTGGAGTCCTAAGGCATAGTAAGTCCTAAGAGTTTAAGGCTGAGATTTCTAAAACTGCCTAAACTTCTTGACAATAACACTAAATAGTCATATTCACTCTTGAAACACGTTCAAAAATAGGACTTAGAACACTTGTGGCTTTGGCAATGTGTAGCTTTTGTTTTTTCCACCTCTCACGTAAAAAATACAGTATTCAACAAACCCAAGGCTGGATACAGGATTTTACTTGAATGTAGACCACAGTTTTATCTCTGTACACTCCTTGAGCTAGTTTGCTTTCTGCAACCTGGCATGCCAAGTACTGAGGTCATCAGGTGGCCCAAGGAACAACAGGGTATCAACGTCACTCTTCACCGCTGAGTTCTCATCTTTCTGGAGCAAGAAATTAAGGTTACTTCTGTTTTCAAAATTCAATTAGACCAACCATCCCACTAGGATGGGAAAGGTTTATTTTTCAGCAGTTATGTTAAAGGCTGCCCATTGCTAAGTTGCAGGTGTATTGCTTCCTTCAGACCTAATATAGCAAAGGCTCAAGTTGCAGAGTTAATCCCAGGACTGATTTTCTCCCAGGTTTGCACACGTTTGCTGTAACTAATGCCACAGTTTTTCTGGAGCTGCCAAGGAGTTGATTTGACAGACAGAGGGAAATGGGCTTTTTCAGCCTGGAGAAGAGGAGAAGGCTGCAGGGGGACCTCATTGCAGCCTTCCAGTCCCTAAAGAGAGTGTATAGACAGGAGGGGAATTGTATTTTCACAAGGGTAGAGAGTGGTAGGACAAGGGGGATGGATTGAAGCTGGAGGAAGGAAGGGTCAGGTTGGATATCAGGGGGAAGTTCTTCACAGAAAGAGTGGTGAGGTGCTGGAAGGGCCTGCCCAGAGAGGTGGTGGATGCCCCAACCCTGGAGGTGTTCAAGGCCAGGTTGGATGGGGCCCTGGGCAACCTTGTCCAGCTCCAGGCCTGGAGGTTGGTGGCCCTGCCTGTGGCAGGGGGTTGGAACTCGATGATCCTTGGGGTCCCTTCCAACCCAAGTCAGTCTGTGATTATTTGATTCTGTGTGATTCTGTGATTAATAGTGTAGTTCGGTACTCGGTTAACATTTTTTAAAACTCACTGAAACATCAATTAAATATGTTTTGGAATTATAATTAAGAATTTTTAAACCCTCAGAATAAAACTTTTGAGGTCTATAGAATTTATTTGAACTTCCTGTGAGGTGGGTTCTTAGCAATTCTTACAGTTTCTTAGCTGAGAGTTCATCAGTACTGTCAACTTAGGACATTTAGGATGCTGGCATGTTTATCTACAGGACACCTCAGATGCTCACATATCCCTGTGAATGAATTTCCCAGACTGTCCATCATATTCCTATGACTGACATTTAAATAATCTGAGGTCTGTAGTTTACTGGACTCTAACCTTCCACTGTGCTCTGCCTTGCACATTGAGTCACTTCAGATAGCCCTTTCCATCTAAAACTTAGGCATCCTCTGTGGGTGTGCGTTCAGAGAATAGATTCCTAGAATCTTCTGAGTTACAAAGGACCCATAACTGAGTTAGAAGGAACCCATAAGGACCATCGAGTCCAACTCCTGGCTCCACACAGGGCCAGCCAAATCAGAGCACAAGACTGAGTGTGTCATCCAGGTGCTTCTTGAACTCAAGCTCAGTGCTGTGATCACTAACTTTGTGTAACTATGTCTTACTTAACTAAGGGTCAGAGTCAGATTGAAATGCAAACATCTAAGCTTTGGAATCTGTGAGGCTGGACCACGTGATATGAATGTCCATTCTCTTCCAAATCCAACAAAACACCCATAAAACCACTGAAAAGTGTTTTATCTCACCTTACAGTGGAGTCCATAATTTAGTGAGCTCTGGGTTTCACAGAATCACAGAATCACTATGTTGGAAAAGACCTTTGACATCTCTTCAACTCCTAACATTCTGCAATCACGTCTAACCACACCTGTCCTCTACTAAACCATATCCCTAACCACCAACCTGGGCAGCTAAATTCCTCTCCCCTCCTGGGGTATTTTAATGTACATGTCTGCACCTGATCTAGGTGCCCTGGCTCCCTTTGCAGACAACTGAGATTGAGTCAATAGCATCACTGGAGTTTAGCTGTCATTCACCTGATGGAAAAATGGATGTCATCTCTGTAAGAGATGAATCACGCTAAATTTTGCTGCCCACACTGACTGTCTCTTCTGATAAAAAGAGCTGAGGATGACAAGCTCAGAGACATATTCCATGTTGTAATCATTGGATACCATTCCTTGATAATTGACTAGACTCCTCCACAATCCCTGACAAGACTGGCACCTACATCTCTTTCTTAGATGCTTCAAATCATGACAACTGCTCTCGTTAGACCCTACTGGGAGTACTACTTTCAGCTCTGGAGCCCTCAGCACAAGAGGACATGGAATTATTGGAGAGGATCCAGAGGAGGGCATGATACAAGAGTTGGAGCACCTCCCCTGTGAAGANTAGCATGATACAAGAGTTGGAGTGTGAAGACAGACTGAGAGAGCTGGGGCAGTTCAGCCTGGAGAAGAGAAGTCTCTGGGTGGACCTTAGCAGCCTACCAGTATCTAAAGGTGTCCTACAGGAAATCTAGGGAGGGACTATTTGCCAGGGCATGTGGCGATAGGAAGAGGGGCAATGATTTTAAACTAAAGCAGGGCAGGTTTAGATTAGACAGTAGGAAGAAGTTCTTCACCATGAAGGTGGTGAGGCACTGGAACAGGTTGCCCAGAGAGCTGGTGGAGGCCCCATCCCTGGAGACAAGGCATGGCTTGATAATGCTCTGAACAACCTGATCTAGTGCAGGATGTCCCTGGTCACTGCAGGGGAGTTGGACTAGATGGCCCTTGAAGGTCCCTTCCAACCCTATGATTCTATGATTCTATGACATGCATCCTCTTGTTTCCTAACAGCAGAAGGAATATAGACACTCACATAGACACCCTGTTAATTTGCTTCAAGCCATGGGATACCACCACCAACACAGTCAATTACAGCTGGTTACCCACAAAAACCAGCTTTCTACATATGTGCTCCTCTAAGTATGTGAGGAACCCAGGAAATACCCTATGTGGATTGAGAAATGCCTGTCTATGGATACAAAATCACTTGCTCTGTATGGTTTTGTTCAGATATAGTCAAGCCCAACATTTGCTGCGGTCTAGAGGTCAATGAAGGTGCAGACATGGGCTTGACACAGCTGGCTCTTCTGTTGTGTATCTCAGCAGCCTTTCAGCAACAGAAACACCATCCTATGGAATGGGTGGAACAGACAGATTATCAATTACTTGCAATCTCACCACAGGAGAGGAAAATGAAAACATGCATATTGAGATAAGAACTATTTTGATTCATGCCAGCTGCAGATTGGCCCCATCCCAGACCTGCACATGCCTGTAGATGCAGAAGATGTTGTGAAAGATTCAGTAAAGGGATATAAATGCACAATTGTTTATTAAGAGTTCCCTTTGGCTTTGCCATTGAATCCCTCTGCAAAAATACTCCTGTTCTCATCAGAGGGATTTTTTTACCTCCTTTTCCATCAAAAATTGAGAAATATGTTGTGTGAAATACCAAGACTAATTAGACCAAATGGTGCTCAGATCTGTTTCTGGTTTTCTGGAGGATTTCTGACAGCTTAGGAGACTGTTTTTCTTTTCCTTTTTTAACTGATTATGAACAATTCTTCACATAGTTGAAAATTCCTATGGAGATCTTAATGAATAAGGCATGGCTGTGGGGATGGGGAAAGTGAGAGAGAGTGTGTTTGTGCTGTGTGTGGAAGGGTGTGGGTTTGAGAAATGGGTGTATCTTCATGGTGGGCACACTTGTGGACACACACCATGTGTGGGGAGGAAAACATGCTTGGAAGCAAAGTGCTTGTTGCCCAAAGCAGCAGTGTGGTCATATGGGAGGGGAGGAGCATCAGTGTTATGTGCCTATGTCATATCTGTGGTTTTCTGAAGTGAGCAGTGGTGAGGGCAGCGTTTTTGAGGTTGGGGAGGTCGATCAGTTTCTCTTGCAGTGGAAGGGAAGGTTTGCACAAGAATCTGGTGAGCTGCAGGTTGGGGTGTGGGTATTAATGCAGATTTGAGGGAGCATAAAGGGTTGGGTGGCAAAGCTGGCTGCATGGAGAGGAGCTGTGGGGTGGCCAAAGCAGTGCAAGCCTGGAGAGAACAGCCAGAGCTAGTTCACTCCCCTGAGGATGGCAACAAAAAAGGCAGGAGCGGCTGCAAAAGGGACCGAGGCTTAAATCATGGAGAGCACAGCTCCTGGGAGGGCTGCCGAGTTGGACAAGCACCTCAGAGAGGATGATGAATCACCCCTGTGCATGCACTGGAACTTGGGGCTTGTGTCTTGTGAGTAAATCTCTAACCCACACTGAATCAATAGTTGTCTGAATCCCAGATTGGTGCCCAAAGGAGAGGGCTGTAGATCAAGCGTCCTGTAGTGGCCTGGGTATGGAAGGCTGCTCCAGAACATCTCAATCAAACACAAAATTCCACTGTAGCATCTTCTCCCCATTGTGATAGTCTTTGCAAAGAGTAAAACCCTGTTTCTTTCACAGTTTGTTTGTTTGTTTTTTTTGGAACCTGTGGTTTGAGATGTGAGAAGCCAAGACTTGTCTTCAGCTCAGAGGCCCCTCAGCAGCAAGATATGAGTGTCATCGCCAGCAAGCTCAGCCTTCACTTCTTCCTACTTATCACCCAAATTTAGCCCAGTCCTAGACCCTCTTTGTTAGTCTACCAGTCTT
>VXBZ01002378.1:101604-170527 GCA_013399135.1 Heliornis fulica
GCCCCCCCCCCGACGCTCCCCGCTGCCTCCCCCTGTGCCGCCGAGGCCGGGGGAGCGGCGGCTGTGGCTGGAGGAGCGGCGGCTGTGGCTGGAGGAGCAGCAGAAGGCTGCGGCGATGTCCCAGCCTCAGGGTCCGGCTTTACCGCCACTACCCCCGCCGGCTCCTCAGACAGTGCCGCCATCTTGCATCGCCCCCCCCCGCGATGGGATAGAACAGGTGTTCAAGAAGGTGGCTTTGGTTCCTAAACAAACGCCACACCAAGCTTCAGTCATGGTACATCTCTGTGAGAGAGGTGGAACTCAGGTCCCATTCCTCAGCAACAGTTTGCTCCTAATTTTTACACTACAGGCTGTTTTTCTTCCCCACAGCCTCCACTGACCTCCCAGCTTCTTCCCACCATGCTGACATGTGAACTGACAAGAAAGGCCCTACCAGGGTGTCACACTTCCTGTTCACATCTGCACCGTTCTCTGCCTGGTGCAGCTCAGATGCATCCATCCATCCATCCATCCATCCATCCATCCATCCATCCATCCATCCATCCACATCTAAATTAGAAAAAACGGCAGTGCAGAGGGCCCATCTAAAAGTATGGGTCATCAGTGCTTTACCTATGCTTATCCCCACCTCTCCACTTCTTCACTGTGTATGCAAGTGCCCTGACCAGTTAGAGTGGCACCTTAATCCTTTCTCCTAGTGGGATTTCAGAGGTCCTCAATAGGTACAGGCAACTCCCCCTCTCATTACCTCCTAGCAGATGGATGGTGTGGCATCACCGGGGGAACTGCATGGTTTAACCCCAACCATTTGTTGCTTCATCAACCCAGAAGTTGCCAAGAGTCCTTGGGCTTGATGCTGCTAGACATAGGTGTGTCAGCAAGTCATGGCTGAAGAAGCCATCCTTCAGCTAGGAAAGCATAGCTATGAATACTGCAAATCATCAGGCCTAACAGCTAGAGCAAAACAAAGCTCTTTAGTGAGAGATGAAATGATGCAATAGATTGCTTTCCTGTGTCTGGAGTCATTGAAGTAAGCAGCACTTTAAAATATGTTATAATGAGGCTTTTCAAATCTGGTCAAAAGATAAGCCCTGTAAATATAGGAAAGGTGCCCCATGTCATGTTAAAAAGACTGTTATGGAGAAGCTAGAGAGTGCTTCATCAGCGATGACACCAGCATGTGCCATCAGCATCAGCAGATGCAGGGGTGCTCGGTCCCACGTTTGGGGTTTTTGGTTGGGTTTTTTTTTTTGGAAGGCACAGAAAAATGTGTAGACTCAAAAGAGCTGGATTTCACTCTGGAGACAGATGCAGAACATCTGTCCAGGATTGCACTCCATGGCCAGATGGCTTTAAAGTGTAGTTTTATTTTCATCAAAAAAGTTCTTCCCATCACTTAGAAAAAGTTGGCCTAGAAAAGACAAGCCTCTTGAAAGCACCAAGCAAACACCAGGACAGTCAAGAAAAGGATGACATAATACCATTACCAGCTCAGAAACAAGTGCTTGAGGCTTGTACCTCCATTCTGAGGTAGAGTCCCACTGACAAATATCTGTGGGTCTTGCTTTGCTAGTAGACCTTAGCTATACATGCCAGTGTGACATCTCATTGGCTACAGACCTCTACAGAATATCCTGTGGGCTTTATAGCAGGACAGCAAATGCTGATCCTATATACTCTTCCTCAAGAAGGTATCTGAAAGGGAAACAGACGCTTGTGAAATTGTTAAACTAAGGAAAACAGTAGGAGGAGGCTGTTACCATGTGGCAAACTCTGATGTGTTATGTGCTACTCCATGTCTCCTTTCTTTAGGATATCACAGGACCAAAACAACAGGATAGGATGTTCTTTGAAAACAGGCTTTTGTACTCATCATTAAAAAGGGCTGTGGGAAGTTGTGGCAAAGGGGATGAACCCAAACTCAAAAGAAGTGAAAAACAGACTGGCTTTCAATTATGATCTCATAAAGCCAAGATGAACAGGTCTCTGAGCCAAGCAGTTAATGAGAAACATTCTTTCTCCTTTAATTTCTGACTTTGGAACAGTTTGGAGACAACAGCCCCAGCAGAGTTCAGACATCTCTGGTACCTGCCTATATTTAGAAGTGGATGTCAGACAGCCTGCTTGGCCTGGAGGTCAGAGGAGTTTTCTAAATGTATCACCAAGTGCCATCTGAGATGCTCTGGGGTGCATGAGGCAGGCAGATATGGTACAGGACCAACTGGAAAGCTGTGTCCTGCTGGGATGTTAGAGGAGTCCAGACAGGACACCCTGGGGCATCTCAAATGGCATTTAGTGTCTGGTTCAGATTTCTGGATCTGAACCACTGCATTACAACCATGCTTAAGCGCAGTCAGTTGTCTCAGTGAAAGGCTTCATTCATCTTCATTTATTTTTCACCAGGCTTTCTTCAGGCTGAACTTGCCTGTATAGTAATGGGAGGCATGGAAGGACTAGTGATGCAGAACAACTTGAGGTCCTGCTTGAGATGAGTGGACTATGTGCTGTCATGGCTGTGCTGTACTTCATCATTACAACCAAGCACACTGATTGGTCAGCATCTTATGTATAGTTATAAGGAAGAAAAAGTCCATATATCATTTCCAGATTTGTGGTGCTAGTATCTACAGCAGCCCAGATTTCCCATCTTGAGCCCTCATTGTTCCTATGAGATTGTCTCCACTGGAGAAGCTTCAATTTGAGGAGCTGGTTGCAGACCTTGTCCCCATGTTTAGGTGTTAGCACTGCCTCATGACTATGCTAGAGTCATGTGTATGTGTTTGTTTCCTTTTCCCATTGGATATGGATGTTGCAGTCAAGATCCTGGCACTGGTCCCTACAGGGGTGACTCTTTTCTACTCCCTCCAGGCATCTTGGTGCGCCCAGGCTGGAGCTGGGCAGCTCTGCCACTGGTGCTGGGGACCAGGGAGAGTGGAGCAGATGGTAGGGGGAGAGGGGCTGAAGATACCCCTAAGGGAACCCACAAGTGAGGAGGAAGAAACCCCATCATGAACTTCACACTCTTCCTTCTGAAGACCTCAGGGTGGTGAAGACTGGAGTGACAACATTTTTGCTTTAAGACACTTATGCCTTCAACTGTAGGGCCTGGAGGGATGCTAGCAGGGTGAACATCATACCAGAGAAAAGGGAATTAACTTTGCATAATGATTTTGCCTTCATTATTAACAGAGCTATTCCATGATTCTTTGGACTGTGAATGTTAGTATTAGTCTAACTGGGCTAATAATAATTATTATATTTAGATCCAACTGTTAATTCTGTAGTTAGGCTAACAATATGGTGTGGGTGTTGGTTTTTTTCTTCTGTAGATCTAGTGTATCCTTTTTCTTGGTAACAAGAGTTTGAGGGTTGTGAAATGGAGGAGCACTGAACCAGCAGAGCCTCCTCTCTGTAATCAGCCACTTTCTGTTTTTCTAAATGACACACAGATACAAATCACAAGCCCAGTCTTGTTGTCAGTTCCTCTTTGCAATCCTCCCCAAAACTGGAATATTATTTCCCAGAAGGGGATCTGGGTACAATGTTTACAGGTTTGTGGCCTTCAAAATAAAAGTCCTGTGACTGTGGGACAAATATGTGATGAAAACAGTTGGATCAAGATACCCTGCTCATTAAAGTCAGGAGATAGTAGTACTGGAAAGGTCTTAAATCTCAATCCAAAAATAAAACATGCCTTTTCCTCTCCCTTTTAATCTTCACAAGTCATTAAATCCATGCTTACTGCTGCAAAAGTGATCTTGACAAACATTAAAAATGCTGCAGATACCTGATTTTACTGGAATTCCCTGCTACAGAAATCTTTCAGCTGAGGACTAAGTGTGCTGGGTACTGAAACCACTCAGCAGTGTCAGCTCTCACACAGACAGTGCAGATTTACTTAAAGATTTGGAGTTTTGACAACAGAAGGACTTTTTTTTTATGGAAGAGCATTGCAAGCTGGTTGAATGGGTGATCCTTCCCCTCTGCTTAGGCCTGGTGAGAACACATTTGGAGTGCTGTCTGCAGTCTGAGCTCCCCAGTACAAGACAGGCATGGACATACTGGACAGAGTCCAGCAAAGGACCACAAAGATGATGAATGGGTTGGAATATCTCATATATGAGGAGAAGATGGAAGAGATGTGACTATTCATCTTAGAGAAGAGAAAGCTCATTTTACAACAGGGATATTATCAATGTGTATAAATAACTGACAGGACTGTGTCAAGAAGGCAGAGATGGACTTTTCTTAGTGCTGTCAAGTGAATAGAGTCAATGGACACAAATTAAAATACAGAAAAAATCTGTTAAAATAAATAAATAGATATAAGATAGATAGGGAAGTAGATAGATAGATAGATAGATAGATAGATAGATAGATAGATGGATGAAAGGTCTTGTGTGGGTGGGTGAGGCTGAGTTTTGAGTATCTTCTGAGTATCTCAGAAGATACTCAAAACCTAACCACCAAGGGCCTGATCGACTTTCTCTTCCTGACCCTTCTTTGAGCAGAATGGATGGAGAAAAGAGATTCCAGAGGTGTCTCTAATCTGTTCTGTGGTTCTGTCCTCCACTGTTGATCCACTGCTCTGTGTGCTCTGGGCTTTAGGCTGGAAGAGTAACGTTCACACTCTGTTTAACCCAGAGCCCACAGTTATCTACGTGGACAGTGCAGTTTGTCTGCTACTGACAATTAATTCATTTGAGACAAACCCTAAGAAAAATCCACTCAGGAGAGTGTGTTTGGTTTCCCAGTAGCCTTGAATACAGGCACAAGGTCACATTCAGAGTATATACCAAGAACTAAACATAAGCATGGACATCACCCATGTTTGTAGCTAGATTATCAGAGTTGTAATGAAGTTCCAGCATCTCTATATTCATTGGGGAATGGTTGAGTTGAAAAACTAAAGTTATATCCCAAGCCATATCCTAAACCCTGAATAATCCATATAATCAGATGTGTGACAGCAGGAAACTAGCCATGGCTAGTGGAAGTTATTAGTTTGTTTGCATTCTTGTTATATCCAGAAATAAGAGATATTGTATGAATCCTAAGTAGTATTTGGAAGAAGGTGAGATCTCCCTGTAAAAGAATTCCTTTGACTTGAGAAAAATGTCAGTGTCATCATGAACAAAAATTAAGATAAATAGACCAGGAATTGCTTAAGGATGGGAATTAGAAGAAAACCTCATGCCATCTCCTGTAGATACAGCTCCCTGTAGGAGCAGTACAGACAAGAAACAGAAGTATTAAGACATCTCCTCATCACTTGATATGATGGAATGAATGTGCCTGAGGAGAGAAGGTCCTAATGATGCAGGATATCCTACTCCAAGTTACAAGGGTCATTTATGAGAAGAACTACAGGAATGTTCTCATTCATGCAAAAGAAACCACAACACTCTAGTTAACAAAATCTAAGACTTGAAGTACTCCTGAAGCTGTAGATAGATTTGTCCTGAAAGAAGGTCACTTGCCCTTGTAATAGAAGGGCAGAATTGCTTTCACAGAGGCCATACAGACAAGCTTTTGCAGAACCTTACAGTCCATTTGGCTGTGTAGGTTAATATGGTGGCTCAGTCTTCATGTTCCTGGAAATACGCTTTCCCTTTTACAAAATCTGTAACATCAGGAATTTAACACTCTTAAGAGCAAACAGATGGGAGGAACCTCCCTTAAATGCCATCTGCAGCAACACTATAATTTCATAACTGTTCCCGTCATGAGGGATCATCCCTTTTCAAGTGAAAAGAAGCCTGAACTGGGGGAGAAAAAAAGGAAATCTGAGCTTGCATCACTAGTTACTCTATATTGACATACAAAAGGAGCTAAGTACTGTGAAGCCAATTTTAGAGCACTGGTGGGTGCCCTAAATATGTACAAATATATTGGAGTATGATGGCTGACAAGTCTCTTGGGTTCCTTCTCTCATACCTTTAGTGACCACTTCATGCTACCTTATCTACACACTTAACTCAGGAAGGGATAATTTTCTCATTGGATACTCCTCTATCCCTCCAGTGACAACAGAATGTCCCTAGAAGACAGACTGAGACCTGGCTAAAGCTGTTTGTTAAATCCAAGCCTACACAACCCACTGAAGACCACACAGAAGTGGAGCAGCATCCCACCTGGCTGCTCCCATCTCAGACCCCACCAACCACTGGACTCACTGATGCCCATAGCTTGGCTGTCACAACAAATGAAAACACATGACTTCACAGCTGCCTCTTGATGCTAAACCCAAAGATTTTTTCAACTCTGCCCTGGTGAGACCACCTCTTGACTATTGTGGCTAGTTCTGGACCCCTCAGTTCAAGAAGGACATAGAACTTGAAAGAGTCCGGTGCAGGGCCACCAAGATGATGAAGGGAGTGGAACATCTTCCTTCTGAGAACAGGCTGTGGGAGCTGGGTCTCTTCAGCTTGGAGATGAGGAGACTGAGGGGTGATCTTATTAATGTTTATAAATATGTAAAGGGTGAGTGTCAGGAGGATGGAGCCAGGCTGTTCTCAGTGATGGCCAGTGATAGGACAAGGGGCAATGGGTGCAAGCTGGAGCATAGGAAGTTCCATCTGAATGTGAGGAAAAACTGTTTCACTGTGAGGATGCCAGAGCCCTGGGACAGGCTGCCCAGAGAGGTTGTGGAGTCTCCTTCTCTGGAGACATTCAAAACCAATCTGGACATGTTCCTGTGTGCCATAATCTAGGTGATCCTGCTCAGGCAGTGGGGGTGGACTAGATGATATTTCAAGGCCTCTTCCAACTAATGTTCTGTGATTCTGTGATTTTCAGGAAGAAAAAGACTTGGACTTAGCAGTCTTTATCAGGGAGGTTCTCAGGCAGTGCTGCTGTATAGCTCAGTGTAAATCCCTTCATCTTGTAGCTTCCTCCTGTGCCTGGCAGCAGCAATATAGTTGAGCTCATTTTCTCCTCCTCTAGGCATGCAGTTTGTTAATCTGCTAGAAGATCTCACCATGCCTTTAGCATCCAACTAGTTCCTACTCAATCTGATGGGTACCAGTCACACTGTTGTTGCCATCTTCCTGATTTACTGGGACACACAGTTGGCTGCTGAGATGGCTATAAAATGCCACATCCTCAATACCTTCTGTTGGAGATGCAGACAGAAAGCCTATGACCATCCACTACAGGGAGACAAATGTTCATCACCCAAAGCACCTCAAGATGCTTCGGTCTATTCATCCTGGCTTGCTAGGAAACACATGCCAATGATATTGCCACAACTGGAGACTGCTAGTCCCTGCAGAGCTCACTGTTGCAGACTAAACAAAATATATTTATCTGAGGGGAAAAATGGCAACAAAGGAAGCTGTGAGTGGGGTGAACCTACATCTAAATTTCAATCTCTTCATCTAATATAAAGTTTTAGAGCAAGGTGGAATGGAGGAGGAGGGAAGAGGGAAGGTGTCAGTAGACTGGTTTCTCAGCAGAGAGTAGGTTTCTCTGCTTCTGCTTAATTGATTAATTCCTTTTTAGCAGCATCCTCTTTTTGATGTGCTTTTCCATAAAAGCAGTTCAGAAAGTTCATGGGAGTTAATCCGTGAAGATGGCTGGAGCTGCAAAGCCAAGCATCTGATTAAAGGACAAGGCAGATCGCTTGCAGCTTAACTGCTTTCAAAGTTGTTCCTAAAGTCTTTGCTAACCTTCATATTTCAAAGTTCATTTCTTGGCACTTGGGAATTTAAAGGAGAAGGTTTCTTTTTAACACTGGTATTATTCTTGCAATCAAAAAGCAAGTAAAATAAATTCAGAGGAAGGCCACACACAAAGTCACGTGCACACCGGTAAAAAGAAGCCGATGAAAAGATAGACGGGCAAGCGCAAAAACAGCGGCTCCCATTTCACAGCCTATTCAAAACAGCTTGCTCTGAATTCAGTACATGTACTCACTGCTCACAGATAAAGGCAAAGCCATTACTTGTGTCAGTGCTACCTGCCTGTACCCAAGAACTTAGAGAAACAAATAGCACGAGCGTGTTTTCTCTGTAGGGGTTTGCATTAACTGCAACTTACAGCAGAGACTGGCCATCAAGATGGAAAGGGGGCAAAATACCCCTAAGAGAGAAATAACTCGGGTCTGTTGGTGCTGAGTGATGTAATGAGGTGACTTAAATCCTCTGATGATGCTCTACAAGGCAGTAATGATGAGGGTTGATGTGGAAGAATTGCAGAGGGACATCACACCGCCAGAGTGATTTTAGGACAAAATAGCAGCCAAAATTCAGTGGAAATAAGTACAGGGTGGAACACATGGATAAAAAAAAACAAAGAAAAATAAAAAAAAGCAATCCTAACTTTACATACAGTGATGAGCTTTAAATGGACTATTACTTACTCAGGAATGAGTTGGTGTTTATAATAGGCAGTTCTATGAATGTGTCACCTCAGTGCTCAATGGTAGTGACAAAAAGCAAATTGAATGTTAAGAATTAATAGAAAAGGAATAGAGATCAAAATAGAAAGCACTGTTATGTCCCTTGGTAAATTCAATGTGTGCCTGCTTCTTGAATGTTTCGAGTAGCTCTGGTGTCCCTCCTCCCAGAAAGGATGCAGTAGAACTGGAAAAGATATGCAGAAGGGCAGTAGACTGATCAAAGGCATAGAAAAGTGAAGTACTCTAGGAATATTTCATCTGAATAAGAGACGACAGAAACAGAGTATGATAATGGTCTATCAGATTATGAGTGGCATGAAGAGGATGAAAGAGAGGAACAAGAGACCAACTATTTTTTGTTTCTCTGAAAAGACAAAAACTGAGCTGGAAATGATAGCAGGTCAGAACAAAGAATCTGGTTCACAAAATGTGCAGTTAATCTGCAGTTAGTCCCTCCTTGCCAAGGGATACTGCATGAACTAAAATTTTGCTTGGTCTAAAAATTTTAAAACAACTTTATGGGGAAAAGATTAATGGAATTCCTGGTAAATATGAAGATACCTTAGGAATATTTATTATTCAGTTCTCTAGAGGCTGTAAAAATATAGTCATTCTGCTGTGCTTGATCTTATACTCTTTGCTAAACTAGGCTAGGGAGACCTACAATATGATCCACAGTGGATATAATTAGTACTTGTACTACATTAATAACCATCACATTAATTTCCTAACTTCTCCAAAGGATGGAAACTTCTGTCCTTGGCACAGTCAGCCCCACCCTCACAGCCATGCTTATCTTAGAGTCGTTAGAATCAGCCTCAAGTGATCTCTGTGCTCCTTCCAGCAAAACTTTTTTGTGATGGTCCATCAGATCCTGTACTTACCCAGGACAGCTTGATAAGTGCCCATTTTTTCATTACTATGTAGCTGTGTCCCTTGTGGGCCTGAGTCACCTCAATGACTGTGTTTAAGGACTTGGGAATTCATAGTGGCCCTTCAGGGACCCTTCAGGACTAGTGAGGTAGTCACCTTCCTGTACTGGGCACTGGTGAGGATGCACCTCCAGTAGCGTGTTCAGTTTTGAGCCCCTCACTACCAGAGGTGATGGAGGTATCCAAAGGATCTAGAGAACAAGTCTTATGAGGAGCAGCTGAGAGAACTGGGGTTGTTTAGCCTGAAAGAATCTGAGGGGAGACCTGATCTCTCCAACTACCTGAAAGGAGGGTGTATTCTGGGACACTAAGTCCCTTCTCCCAGGTAACTGGCAATAGGACAAGAGGAAATGGCCTCAAGTTGTGCCAGGGGATGTTAGATTAGAGATTAGGAAGAATTCTTGACTGAAAGGGTCATCAAGGACTGGAACAGGTTTCCAAGGGAAGTGGTGGAGTCACCATCCCTGGAGGGATTTAAAGGACATGTAGATGTGGTGCTGAGGGACATGGTTTAGTGGTGGACTTGGCAGTGCTTGGTGAATGGTTGGAATTGGTACTAAAGGCCTTATACAACCAAAGTGATTTGATGATTCAGGAAGTCAGAACTCTGACATCTTTTCTACCTCAGCTTCAAACCTACTGAAGAGTTATTTGTACACTAATACTTCATGTTTGCTTTGTGGTGTTATGTGGGATTTGAATCCCTAGAAATTTTCTCAAGTTCTTGGAGGTATGACCATGACTCAAACTTCATTGCTTTGCAGTTGTGGTATCCAGTTGACATGGCTGTCTCTCTTTCTGGGGGACTGAGTTAAAAGATGGCCAAAATTGAAAATGTCTTAACATTTTTGGTTGAGTGTGGCTCATGTCCACAGATGTCAAATGTAATATTGATAATACCCACAAGGACAGTCATTACAGTCTCCCATTTTCAGACCAGAC
Source organism: Heliornis fulica (assembly GCA_013399135.1). Taxonomy (NCBI): domain Eukaryota; kingdom Metazoa; phylum Chordata; class Aves; order Gruiformes; family Heliornithidae; genus Heliornis; species Heliornis fulica. Next base: position 111,880 of record VXBZ01002378.1, read on the forward strand.
TAGTTAAAAAATAAAAATCAGCTTGGTGTCCTACCAGGAGATCAGTGGGGATGAAAGGTTTTTGACAGTTCACAGCACCAGCATCTGGTGAATGATCGGTCTGAAAGGGATTTGTTAGATCTCCAGGGGGTAGGGTCACAAAGGGTAGGATCTGGATTACAGAAGGAGAAACCTAGAGACACACAGCAGAGCAGTGTGCATCAGTGATGGCTCTGGGTGGATGTGCAAAGTCTGGCTATACAGCAGGAGGAAGCATCTGCTGACAGATCTTCAGCTTCTGGACCAGACATTCATGTGAAAGTGAACACTTAGGAGTGACCTTGTTTATGCCTTGAGGCCTTGTTTTTACAGTCCATATGCTATTGGGTCACATTCCAGAGCTCTGATCTACAACTCCAGATGGATGTTCTTGAAGAGTTGGAAACAGCTGGAGACTGATTTGTGTGCTTGTTTAAAGGGTATTAGGATCCCTTCTGGAATCTGGCAGTAGATGAAGGTGTCTGTGCAGATGCAGACGGGGTTTGTTGAGGATTTGTAACTCCTCCAGTTACACAAAGGGACTAGCTAAGGAAACTAAGTTGTCAATTTATCTCATCTAGCACTTCTCACTTGACTGAAGCATCTAATTAAGGAGCACATCCATCCAACAACAGCATACACCTCTACAAGGGGAACAAGTTTTCGAGTAGGAGCACACAGGCTCACCTTTGCTGGGACACCTCACCAAAGTTTGATCAGTAGCAACATAGCTGTTGACATGTGAGGTACCCTGTACTCCCCTCATGGTCAGAGAGGAGTAAAAGGCCATAGTACATCTGGTATAAGGCAACCCAAAATAAATATACTAAAAGTATTAACGTTTTTCTATTTCTTTTAAATGCTGCCAGGAAGGATCACTTCACATGGCCACTCTCAAAGAGGATAAACAGGAGGAAAGCATCCACAATAACGAATACAGCAGCTGTCGATAATGGAGATATAAAAAGCAAATGAACTATGGAACTTGGTCTTATATGTGCTCCTAACTGCATTCTCATATGGCTACTGACAGTCAGACTACCTACACCATCAGTGTTCCTCATACTGCATTTCTTATGATCTCACAAAGAAGATGACCACATTTCCTCAGATTATTCCTATGACAAATAAACAAGCTTCCAGTGGGTGAAGTTCTGACAAGCATTTGTTCCTACTCACTGAAAATGTCTTTAAAATGACATTCAAACCAGGAGAGCTGACTCAGACCAATCTCACGAGATGCAAAATCTGGTCTTCAAACATCCTTGCTCTGCCTGCATTACCAAATATGACAGCCTATTTTTCTACACTGCTGTTCATCAGGAGAATTGTAAGGTTTTAGTTGTTTTTTTCTTCCATTAGTGTGGGGGTGGATGGAGGGGTGTCTGGAAAAAGGAAGACCTTCCCTTGGTTGAGGAGGGTTGGGTTAAAGAATTGCTAGGCAAACTTGACATCCACAAATCCATTGGCCCTGATGGGATGCCCCCATGAATGACAGAATCACAGAATGGTCTGGGTTGGAAGGGACACCAAAGATTATTGAGTTCCATCCCCCATGCCACAGGCATCAACCTCCAGGACTGCATCTAGACAAGGTTGCCCAGGGCCTCATCCAACCTGGCCTTGAACACCTCCAGGGTTGTGGTATCCACCACCTCTCTGGGCTGCCTGTTCCAGCACCTCACCACTCTTTCTGTGAAGAACTTCCCCCTGATATCCAGTCTAAATCTTCCCTCCTCTAGCTGAGATCCATTTCCCATTGTCTTACCCATGTAAAAATCCAATTCCCCTCCTGTCCTCAAGGAGATGGCAGATGTTATTTCTAAGCATCTCTCAATCATCTTTGAAAAGTCATGGAGAACAGGAGGGTTTCCTGAGGACAGGAGCAAAGCCAATGTTGTTCTGATCTTCACAAAGGGCAGGAAGGAAGACCCAGGAAACTACAGGCCAGTCAGCCTCACCTCCAATCTGATAGCCTGGATGTAACAGCTTATTCTGGGAGTCATCAATAAATATGTGGAGGAAAAGATTGTTATCAGAAGTGGTCAACATTGATTCACCAAGAGGAAATCATGCCTGACCAATCTGATAGCCTTCCATGATGCCATAACTGGCTGGGTGGATGAAGGGAGAGCAATGGATGTTGTCTTCCTTGAATTCATCAAGGCTTTTGAGACTGTCTCTCATAACATACTCATAAAAGGGCTTAGGAAATGTGGGTTGAATGAGTGGACAGTGAGGTGGATTGAAAATATAGTGGACAGGTGAACCAGACAAACAGCGTTGTCATCCACGGGGAAAATAACTCCCCAAAGCAATCAGGATGAGTCAGACTAAGAATACTGTAACTCTGAATAAAAATACCTGTGCTCTCTTGGAGTTCAGCTAATCCACATCAGCAGTTCAGTCAGATCTATCCTTTATGATAACAAGTGCACAGAGTCCTGGGATTTTAGGAAAAAAAAGGCATCAGGTATATTTTTAACAAAAGACAATTTAAATGAAATCTATTGTCCACCTTTCTGCTTTCCTCACTCTGACTGACCTTCATCCAATTCAGCTTCAGAGAAAAGTTTGCTTGGGGAGTGAACATGCAGAAGGTTGCTCTTCTCTGGGCTGATACCTGTCTCCAAGCACGCAGCTTGCAGACTGAGGTCAGCAGAGGTAGCTGAATTTTCATCAGGGACAGATACTTTTATTGTGGTTTACAATTCTGGACACAGAAATCAGGAGGGATATCAGACTGCCTGCTTTTACCTTTATCATGTCTTTCAGTATGTGACATCATCTTATTGATGGTCAAGTTGATCTTAGCTCCTTTCTGACTCATTGAATATTAGCAGTGGCTGGAGGCAGGACAAGCCGGTGATTTGATCTGACAGGCCAGGAGGCAGCACACCAGCGGTATAGCAGGACATGGATGTGGAAATGGGTGATGCCATGATCCATTGTGACAAGAGGAGAGTTTCGGATGGATGGACCAAAGGCCTGAAATGACCCAGCAAAGGCAGGACAGGTAGAGGTAAAAATCTTTGGTCAGTGTTCATTCTATCTTCAAAGGGACAAATCCAGAGTAAACTTCCATAGCTAATGATGTGCTCAGAGTTTTATGCTGTGACATATTGTGACATCATGAACCAAGCCCCTTTCCCAAGTCTGTGGATTCTGTGAACAGAATGTCTCACCTCCCTTCTGCTGCAAATAGAATCATAGAATCACTTGAGTTGGAAGAGACCTTCAAGATCATTGAGTCCAACCACAGCCTAACCCTGCCTAGTCCATCTCTAGATCATTCCCTCAAGCACAACATCTACATAAATTTTAAATACCTCCAGGGATGGTGNAAATTTTGTTACATAGATTTTAAATACCTCCAGGGATGGTGACTCCACCACCTTCCTGGACAGCCTGTTCCAAAAGTTGACCACCCTTTCAGTAAAGAAATTCTTCCTGATATCTAACCTAAATCTCCCCTGGTGCAATAAGGGAGCAAGGAATAAATAAGGAAACTCCTTCCAGTTACTTTGATCTCTGCTCCAGCACTTTCATTACAGCATGATCCCAGACCTCACCAGTAACACTGTTCCTGGTGCAAGGTTATGGGAGATGACTAGGTCTGTGAATAAGCCAAGCCTTGTGATGGGAAGGAAACTCCCCAGCCAGCACCATCTGCCTCATACTGCTCTGCTGCACTTCTCTGTAAGCCTCTGCTTAAAGATGTGGGTTGCTTGTGGACTGCAGACCAGGCTGGATCTAGCATGTGGCCATCAGAGCTGGAGAGATGCAGTAACAAGGACTCTGCTCTGCAGATCTGTGGCCATGGGAAAGAGAAACATAAGGCAGGAGCCTGTGGTATCTACCACTTGACATTTGCTGCTTGCCTAACCTCTAACTTGCATATGGCAAAAACCAAGAATGCATTTGAAGACACCAGGTTTGTTCCCAGGTGATTTTTTCTGGCACTCCTTCCAAAGGGCTGTTTTTCATGTATTCAGCACTGGAGGGTTTTGAGAACAAGGGTCTCTGTTCCTCTAGATTCATGAGGGCAGGGACAGCTGGCAACTATTTCATTTCAGCACTCTTGTATTCTTGTCCTGTGAAATTTCATGCCAGCTGTGGTCACCTGTTTGATTTCTCTTTGAGTGGCTGCCTTCCTCCTCAAATTAATTTTGATTATTTAGGCTTGTCTTGTGTGGGATGGAGGGGATCTCTCAGCAGTGTGAGTTTGAAACACTGGCTCTCTTTTCCCTTCTCTTTTCCCCTGCACTGAGTCTAATTTTGTGGTTCTCTGACTTCCCAAAAATAACCTTCAGGCCCAATTCTGAACTGTCATATTCATTACATCACAGCTGTCTCCAGACGGGGCTTATCACTTGCAATCCACTCAGTTACACTTGTGATTAAAACTGATTGCAAATGTGATCCTGGCTGCTCAGCCTGGAAATTGGGAACGTCTTTATAATTTCTGACAGCAGATCACGAGGCCTTAGATGAGCCTGGCAGGGCTGCAGAGGTAGGACAAGATCTTTGCAAGCTGGTGGGGGTGGGAGAAGGATATGCATCTGGGAGAAAGAGTGAAGAGCTGGTGATTTAGTAAAAAAAAAAAAAAAATATAGGAGGGCATGGACTAAAACCTACTACAATGTAATCTGGGGAAGGTAGGGGATGAAGACTAAGCTCAGCTCTTGACTGCCAGGACCATCCCTAGGAATAGGTGATGGAGGCAGGTGTGAAACAGGGAAAACCACAACACTGCCTGCACTGCCCAAATCAGGGCTTTAGGAAGTTGAGTCCCTCATGCAGTTTCAGGCACTGGTAACTCCTGAAATAAGTGTAGCAGTCCCCAGGAAAACAACTGCTGTTCTTCCCAGTAGCAGCACATCTTAGTCTCTGGGATTCTCCTCCACTGCTGCATCTTCTGCTGCTCCATCCTACTCACTCTGCATGCCTGGAGTCATTTATCCACTGCTTTGTCAGAGTAGGACTGAAGAATTAAAATTTGCAAGGTGAGTCTTCAGTATGGGGGTGATGAATCACAGGAACAAGTTGCCCAGAGAAGTTGTGGATACCCCATCCCTAGCAGTGTTCAAGGCCAGGTTGGATGGGACTTTAGGAAATCTGGGCTAGCAGAGGTTGTCCCTTCCCATGTTAGGGGGTTGGAATTTTTAGGTCCCTTCTAACTCAAACCAGTCTGGGATGCTGTGATGGAGCCTTAAATGTGCTTACACAGTTTGTATCTTGCTCCAATCCCTGGAAGAGGCTCCACCATCTTTCTGTTGGTCTGAACTTTAGCTTTATTTCATAGATTTATATACTTTAAATTATCTAGGGTCTTTAAACTTATCTAATCTTACCTTTATATCAGAAGCCACTTTTTTTTTCTTCTCTCCAGCTGCTCTAATCAAGAGTCTACTGCTTTGTGTTGAACTAAAGACCCATGTGCAGAGTTTGTACTGAGGACACTGAAAATCCACAACTTTGAGGTTGTTCCTGCACATGAAATCTTCTCCTTGTTTCAACTTATTCTTTATTTTCCCAATCCTGGCTTGAGTTATGCTTTTCTTCATAACACTCTCACAAACTCTCCCATCTCTACAAGGATGTAACCTCCCAGTCTTCATTTTTATAAACTGAACAGCATTTGAGATGTCTCCTGAGCAGAGATGTACCTCCAGATTTTTGAGGGTTTTTTTGTTTCTCTTCTCTGATGTCTCTCCAAGTATTGGATATTCCCCTACAGGCATCAGAATTGGGTCTCCTTATTTCCTCCATAGCTAGAGAAAAAAATTTACTTGCCTCATTTAACTCAACATGCTCCATCTTACACATCTGAGGACTGCATTAATTCTTCTGATGAATTAAGGGCATTGATCTGAGACCTTCCTTAAAATATAATTACCTTGGCTGTTTAGATATTGCTGTTTTCCATCCCAGGCTTTCCTGTTCCTGCCCATGCTCCAGTTTTTCTTTTTTTCTGAAAAACAAACCTTTGTCTCTGTGACCTGGGATCCTCTGTCTAACTCAAGGCATGGAGCTGATGTGTCTCTGCAGGAGTCCAGTCACTAGGATTGCCCTGTAGTCAGCAGAGACAGCCAAAATAGTCTGATTTTCTGATGGAGACTCGCTCTTTCTCTGTATCAGCAGTAAGCTCTCAAGATCTTGGGTAGAAATCAGAGCTTAGCTGAAAACACCCCGTGTCTGCATTGCCATTCATCTGCTGTGCTGTATTTTTCTAATGTTTGGTGTAGAGCTCTTTTTCCCTTATTACAGCTGTCTATTCTTATCTTTGAAGCAGACCCCATCACCAAGGGAAAGAAATAGCTCCTCCTAGAGGGCTGTTAATTATAAATTATGAAGAAGATTTGCAAAATTAAGATTGCATGTTCAAAAAAGGAACACCTCTATCTTCAATGTAATATTTACACCGTTTCAGACAATTTTCACCATAATTATTTTCGAAGGTTAGGAAAGGAAGACTTCTTACCATTCAGACCCTCCCTTTAAAGAAACTAGTTTTCCTGCATTTTTTTTTCCTGCCTTCATTTACACTTCTTTTCAAAGAAGCTAAATTTTCTATTTGTTCAAGTGAGACCCAAGACAATAAGTTTTCCCTCCCAGAAAAAAAAAACCCAAAAAACACACTCTTCCATCTCTGGGTGAAATATGGCATCTGTCTAACAGCATGGGGAAATATTACTTGTTCAGAATTGCCCAGAGTCAGCCCCTGCCCCAAACAAGGCTGTGTTGACTGGGACACTAAGCAGAGCACTGTATTTATTTGGAGTAATAAAGAAACAGAAGTGTCCCAAGTGGGACATGTCCAGGGCACACTCTAGACCCTGCCACGAGGTTCCTGGCTTTCAAGGTCTTGACTTGAAGTGTATGGCTGCCAACAAATCATTGTTGTCATCTTGGCAGTGGTACAAATACCACAGACATCTGATATTTTCCTTTGGCTCCTGCCCTGGAAGGAGCCCTCCTTTCATCATGCCACTATGAGTATAGTCACTGTGTAGATCATATTCTACAGACACAATTTGGATGCATTTGTGGTTGTTATTGCGGTGACCTCGCTGCCCTGGAGGCTATAAACTCACCTTGAAGACCTAGATGGAAAACGATGGAGGAAAGATGCCTGGTTTTACAGACTGTTAAAAATGAATATAAACTCTGTTGCCTTGAACCTGTGGGAGACATGTGATTGCTCCCTGCAAAGACAGAGGTTGGAGGAAGAGAATATTTCCACATCTGCTGTGGGACCTGCAAAAAATCCCTCTATGGCAGACAAACATACCATCCCTTATATGTGTGAGCTGAGGTGGAATAAATATGAGGGGAGTTTGCGTCGTGAGGCCCACGTGCTCCCTACAGCCTTTTATTATTTAGGCCTGCAAATCCAGCCTGGCTACCCAAAGCAAACCCCTGCTTTTAAATAGCATAGAAAATGAGAGGCACAGATTCTGCTGCAGTATGCCTAGGACATTCAGCTTCAGTGTCTAAGCCAAAATTAACATGCAACTTGCAACCAAGAGGCTGCTAGTGACAAGCAGCAGCTTTGAAGGTCACCTCGCCTCCAAGTAAATAAATAAACAGTAAATAAGGAAGCAGGCAGCAATGAATAAACCAGGCAAAGAAAGAGACATTCCACTGGCTTGGACTTGATATTTTTTTTATTATTATTTCTTCTCCACTCCCTTTATTTTCATTTCCCCAGAGGTCGGTGCTAATAGGAGACCCCTCTTATTTCTGATGCATACAGCAGCGTCCTCACCAGCCTGTCTATTTCAGAGACCCTGATACCAATTCAGAACCTAAGCTGAGAGCACAAATAGTGTCATCTCCACAACTGATTACTTTAATGAGACCTTCTATCAGTACCAGGGCATGACAGGTGGGAGGATCTGTTGCAAATACTGTATTTGCCTCTACACCAGAATCTATGCCCTTCTCGCTAAAGAGAATTTGTGGTGCCAGGTATTTGTTTTCCATGCTCCTCTCTGCCATGCCTAATGAGATCCTGGCTCTGCAGGCCGAGCACTGACTTTTTCCAACACTTCTTCCAGCTTGGCCACATGGCCAGAGAAGGCACAGTCTGAAATCAATTGGGGGAGCTGCGCCAAAGCTATTTGTGATTCTTTTTGCGCCGTGCTGAACCCATCTGCCAGATCTTCAGAGATATCCACAGAAGGAGACAGTGGAGATAGGGACCTGCTTCAGCTCTTTCTTCTTGAAAAGTGCATGGACACAGCCAAGTGGGGACTGTGCCTCACTTCTCAAAGTACCTAGTCTCTTGGGCATCCATTCTACACATGTGCTCTTGAGCTCCCCTCCAGAGTGAACCAGTGGCTCGCTGCAGGCAGAAAACTGGGCAAGCTGTCAGGCCAATTTCATTGGGATGCTCTCCAGAGAGACACAAGGCACATGCCACACTAACTGGGTCCAATTCTGTCCCAACAGACATTGCACATTCAGGCAAGTTTCTGTCATGCTCCAGGTCATAAAACACATACCCTGGCATCAAGCTTTGAAAAGAACACATTGAGGGGTGTGACATAACTTGCTGCCAAACAGCATAGCTTCACTGGGACCAAATATTTTGTCAATGTCACTGGCTACTCCCACACATGGCCCAGCAGAAACCAGAGCTGGATTACAGGGAATATTTTTCCTCCTAAAAGAATGTGCCTTCTGGACATGCTCATATAGATATTGTCTTTCTTGGGCTGCCTGCTAACTTCACTGTCACTATTACTTATGACATGAGACCCCACCAATCCATCTACTGTAGGAGACACTGAGGACATTCGGCATTTCACCTTGCTTCTATCCACTTCACCCATTTTGTGCTGTATAAATTTTTATTAATAAATAGAATTAAAAAAAAAAAAGGGATCTCATGTGACTGTGACTCCAGAAGACCTAGAAGGATTTTGCTTCTTCTATAATGTGAGATAGTAGAATACATGTCAATATCATGTTCTAGCCTTCCTAAACACAGAGTATGGTTACTCTACAGCAGGGCTGGTACCAGCAACGTGAAGAGGAGCTCTCATACATCTCCATGTATTCCTGTCTGCTTGCAAGGCTAGGGTTTATATTGTTGTGTAAAGAAAACCAGAATTCCTCCTTTGGGAAAACTGGAGTAACTTTAAACCCCATTGTAACCTCAAGAAAAAATGAACCCTGTGAACAAAATGTTCCATGGGGAATGAGGGGCAGGCGGTGCAGGCCATAGAAGCTGTAGATACTCTAGGAATAACCAAAATGGGACTCTGGTACTAAGAAGTAAAACCTAATGCTGGTTTTCTGCTTCCTATTATAGCCCAGTGCCACAGTTCCTTCATGGAATGACTAGACATAACAAACCATTACTGCATGACTAAATGTGAAACATCTGTTAACACCTCACCTCATGCACCCAAACCAATCCATTAGCCCAGCTCCTTCCAAGGATGGCAGTGAGGAACCTACTCGCTTCCAGCTTTGCCAACAGCCCAGGAGGGACAAGATAAGCTCTTACAGACACCACAATCCACTGAAGCTCTTCCACAAGTCCCTTGGGTTAGTTCTTTCTCTGACCTTCCCTAGACGAAGGATGGCATATGGGTCTATCCCCACAGCTGGCTAGTCAACTCCACAGAAAGTGGAACCTAACTTCACCTTATTTCCTCTCTATTGAATCTTCCCCAATTAACTTGATGATAATTGTTGCCCCATGGGCAAGTCATAATGAATCAGCAAATTTTTTTATTTATTTTTTTTTAAGAACAGCTGGGAAATATCATTGTCTCCTTCAGTAGAGATTGAAAGCTCCTCCATCTGGGCAATTTAATTCCTGATATAAATACAGAGAAAAGAGGGAGAAGAATTATGTCCCAGGGGAGCCCCTCCATGTTCCCCCATCTCTGCCTAAGGTGACTTTCTCCCACTTCCCTTATTGTCCTGGCCTTTAGGAAGACAGCCAGCCAGCCACTCCACTGAAGGGGAACTGAATAGGTGAGTGTAAATTGAAATTAACATCTAGGAGCAAGGAATATAAAGCAATGATTAATGTCTTTTTAATGCTCCACTGTTTTACACTCAGAGCACTTTGTTTTAATGGCATATGCAAGGGATGGAAAATAAAAAGTGTGCAGGTGTGGGAGTACAGCTTTGTACACACATATCTTTCTCACTCTCTCTGTAATTTTCAGCATTAAGCAGAGACAATCCAGCACTCTTTAGCTTAGAAATATGTAGGAAAGCCTTATATCTATCTCATCTCATCTACTGCATCACAACTAAAAATGGAACGGAACAAAGTCATTAAAAGAAATTTCCTTTAACTAGCAGTTTCCCAGATTATAATTAAACCAACAGTAGAAAAACAATTATGTGGGCCACTTGATTAATTAAATAAGTTCCTATGGCCTCCCCCACCCATGTATACACTAAGAAAGTTTCCAGTTAGTCTTACTAGGTGATAGTTATTTGTCTTTCAGCCTGTTTAAGAGATATGGTTTCTTTAGGACCATTCCCATGGATAACAATTTCAGCTGTTCATTTCATGTGTTGACATATATCTATGTCACTTAGTCAGATGAACATTTAGAAGAGCCATGCATTCTTCTGTCATTCTTAAAAAAATCTTCTTCTATTTAATTTTTTAACTAAACAAATTATCTCTTATAAGCATTTTATATTTTGAATGGAAAAACATGCTCATCCTAGGTTGGCGATGAAGGTTATCTAGTGTGACTGGAACCAGTACTGGAACTGTTTGGGATTTGCAGCAAAGTTGATTAAGGTCAAATAGGAAGAAATTTTGATCAAGTGAGATAGTTATTAATAAGTGAGACACTTATTAATGACCATGTCTGCTCCTGAAGTGCTACTCCCTACACCTGCTGTTGGATGTCTGCAAGGTAGACCTTTCCTTATTATCTAGTGGTCTAGATTACTTTCTAGTCTATGAAAAGGATCAGATGACCTTTACTTCTGAAACAGCTATCTAGAATAAGTCATTTGAATGTTTCCCTCAAAGTAGCTTTTCCCCCTTGGAAGAAGAACCAGATTAGCAGTTCAGACAGTAGTGTCCATGTATAGGTACTTGAAGTTAGTTGAGATGATCTCCACCCTCCCATTTGGATTGAACATGCAACTTTTGTAGATCTGATTAAAAAACAATTCTGCCTAGTAGTGCACTGGTTTCCTGTAAACTGAGTTCCCACATTTTCCTATGAAAAAAAAAATCTAAGGGAGGAAGCATTTGCAACAAAAAATGGGCTGTTAGAAAGAGAGCAATACAACAGCATCAAACTTGGCAAGTGGCGCCTCCAGGAAACCAAAGCATTTTGTACTTTATAGCTCACCACCACATTGACCCTACTGAGGTTTCTTTTTCATTCTGCAGGGACAAAGGCAGGGAGATTTATACCTGGGAATATCACTTGACACAAAGTGAATAGTGGGTATAATTATGTATAAAAGCTCCCCTGTTACAGGAAAAAAAAAAAAAAACAACTTTAATAATCTGGTTTGTGGGTAAAAAAAAAGAAAACAAAGACAGTATGTTCTTTAGTCGGACAGAGGAGATGTTTGCTAGTATAGCTATTGATTAGTAACTATGGCAAAGCTCTAAGAAGCACTAATATGAACTTGATACAAGGAGTAACTGAATGATCACACTGCAGGATGCATGACTGAGAGCTGGATTCATGCTGATGATGTTCAAGTCTTTGATCCCCTCTGCTATTCTTATAAACAGCTACTGGCAAAAACTCTTTCCCAGACCCTTACAGGAGCTGGTAACCTTGAAGTCTCAACTAACTACCTTGGAGCAGTGCAAAGGTCTGGCTGGGCTTTCTGGAACTGAGGTTCTTCTGGAGCATCCCATGTTGTTCTCTGGATGGCAGAATGTATGTAACACTGCTTCAATCTTGTCTGGGAAATCTGACAACACTGGGAACCCTACCAAGCATGAGAATAGCAAACATAATGATGCTGTGGGTAACAACTGCAGGGGAAATATCCAGAGGATGTACATCACCAGGCTATGTATCCCATGACACCGATGCCACTGGATATTTTTTCATCAACACATCTATTTCCATAGAAAAAACAGAGGATATTTGGGATCTCTCTGTGGTTAATCCTGTTATTCTAATTGGTAAGACTTTGGCAAAGCAGTAAGACACATTTCATAAGTGATTTTATTTTCATGGCTCTCATGCCTTTGATGCCAAAATTATTTAAAAAAAAAGCTAAGTTGTTGCCAGATAAGATGATCGTAGGATCATAGAATGGCTTGAGTTGGAAGGGACTTTAAAGATAATGTATTTCCACTCCCCTGCTGTGGACTGACACCCTCCACTAGATCAGGTTTCCCAAACTCCCATCTAGTCTGGCCTTGAACTAGGGACAGGACGTCTCCAACTTCTCTGGGAAACCTGTTCCAGTGCCTCAACACCCCTAGAGTAAAGAAGTTCCTGTAATATCTAATCTAAGTCTTGCCCCCAAACCCTTCCCCTCAGGGCTGCTCTCAATCCATTTTCTGCACAGCCTGTAGTTGTGCTTGGGGTTGACCTGACCCATGTGCAGGATATTGGCCTTGGCCTTGTTGAATGGGATGACCTCTTTAGCCTGTTATGGACCTTCTGGATGGCATTCCTTCATTCCAGCAACTCAACCACACCACACAATCTGGTATTGTTGGCAAACTTGCTGAGGGTGCACTCAATCCCTCTATCATATCAGATCTTAATGACCATAAAATGCAGTAGACTCATAAATTTCAGTTTTGTCATTGCTGGACCTCTTTTCCTCTGTTGTGGTGCTGCAAACCTCTGGATGCTTTGGAAGAGGCTGTCACTTATCAGTGTGGAATAATTTGAACTTCCCTATGAGGTGAATTCATGCTGAATGCTGCTCTTTATTTTTCCTGTAAATGGAGACTGTACTATCCACATATTTAATTCACATAAGTGACCCTCCATGACAGTATAACAGCATAGTTAGAGAGATGGCAAGTGCTCAGATACCCTCCTGTCCTCTATCTCTCTGCAGGAAGCCCACAGTCCAACATGGCATAAGCTTTTATTCTGCTGCTTAGAGACTGTTCGTTTATCATCCTTTGCTTCAACTTGCCTTTTTACTCAAGTCCTCCTCTGCTAACAAGGGGTCTTTGTGGCTGTCACTTGCAAAGGGATCTGCTCTTCCAGACATGATGTATTGCATGCTCAATTTATTACGGCCAATGAGCAGATCTGCAAATTGCATGACCAGATCTGCAAACAGCATGACAAACTGCACTTCAGTGCAGGCTCCTTCCCTTCAGTATTAATCTTCTCCTCCTCAGTCCCCTGACTCTCCCCATTAGCTCTATTGCTATTACAATACCCACTCCCACTTTCACCTCCCCACTGCTCTCACTTTTCCTTTTTTCTGTGGCTCTGCTATCAGATTTGCTCAGATGACAATCTGAGATTCATAGATCACTCCCCTCCCTCTTAGCACAGGGATTCAGGACCTAACAGCAACAGGCAAATAGATCATCTGCTAATGAAGGAAAGGTTTCTTGTAGCCACTCAGGACCAGTGGTACATTTGCTGCCAGTTCTTTATCCAGACAGCGCTGGGCACAGGCACACATCTCATCAAAGGTATTACCATAAAGGGTTATATGAACATAAGTGGCAGCAATGATCAGTCTCCTGTACCAAAAATAATGCTAATATTACTACTACTAAGAAAACAAACCTATTCACGTGATTGGCTGGTGAGTGGGCTGAGTTCCCATAGCAACTGTCGGCAGTGAAGCTTGTAGGAAGAAAGTAAGTATTCTGTTTGAAATGGTTCAGATTTCTGCTACAAAGTTCATACAGCATAGAAACACGCATCATATTCCTTCATTAGCTACACAAATTGCCCCCCATCCCCCTAGCAGTCTGCCAAAACTAAATTATCCATGTTCGGTCTTCATTTACCTTTGAGGTGGAAAATTTGTACAAGAGATCATAGTGAAGGGAATCCCAGTTGACGAGTGCCTTCACTCAGACTGGCTACCTTCATCCTTCTTTCAGACCTTGGCTGTTGGCTCTTCATTTCCACCTGAGGTTTCAGCAAGAGTTGACCTCAGGATATCTGGTGCTCAATTAGGATGAGGCACAGGCATCCCAGACTCTGCCCCACCACCTCGGCACAGCCTGAGCAGCCCCTGCCTTTTGGCCTTCCAGTGCAGCATACATCTGTATTTCAGAACAGGCATAGATTTAAGCTTGACAATCAGTAGAGATGGATTGTTTGTGTATAGTGTCAGAAAGAAACTTTCCTTTCCTCCAGCTTTTCTTTCCCATGAAAAACTTGGATACTATATTGTTGGACATGACTACAAGCTGTAAAAGGGAAGAGCATCAAAACACTCACTGTGCACCGACAGCTGAGATGCTGCAGTGGGAAAGCTGCTGTAGCAGAGTGTTCCCCTGGGGTTTAAATCACACCACCCATGGGGTCTCCAAGAAAAGCCTGGAGTGTGTGTGGTGGATGAATGTTGCTTTACATGTGAGCTGAGAAGTCACCCAAAGTGTGGTCAGGGTGCAGGGCATGTGCCAACACTTGTCTGCATGCTGTGGTCTTTCACACAGTTCCTGCCAGGAGACAGGGGAGTTCTTGGGATGCTTCTATAACACAGTGAGAAAGAAATCCAGAGCACTGCAATACAAAGGACTATGAGATAGTGTCACACAGGAACATATGAATTCAATAAACACTGTTAAGGATAACACAAAAAGGATTTTGTTGTGGGATTACCTTCCAGCTAGAGCTAATGGTGCTTATCCTAAGAAGAAAATCAAAATTGCAGCCTATAGATGCACCTGCTTCTGTGCAGATCTGCACAGGAACTTCTGAGGAACAAGGGAGCTCAGGTGATGGCAGCTCGTGGGGTGGGACAAAACCAGTTGCCTCCAGCAATTTTGATGGAAAAAAAAACCCAAACTATTTTTCTCTAGTTCCTTGTTCCAATATATCTCTACCTCCCCACCCATCTCCCTCCCTCTCCCTCTTTGATACCATTTTCCACAAGGCTGGTTCTGAAATAATCCTTGACACTCAGAATAAGCATTCATACATTGGATTATTAAGTGATCTACATATGAATGGCAGCACCCATCACAATCCAAGAAACAGTCACTGAAGTGAAATGCTAATGTGCTTGACTCTGGCAGAAGGGAAGGTGGGAAGATTCTTCTTTGCTTTTCACAACATGCAGGGTCAATGACAAGTGGTTGCCAGGTATGTCCAAACTCTGTTGCCAATGTGGTTAAGGGGAGACAAGTGGAAAGGAGTCTGACTCATTAGGTTGAGGTGATGGAGAGTGGTCACAGCTCTCCTAAAGCTAAAGTTCTTTTTTGGAGAATGCAGCCACTCACCAGTCTATCCATTTGAACTGCAGGAGGGAAGGTGCAAAGTGTATAGAGATGGAGGACATCAGCTTCCCTGTACAGTGCTTGGAGTGTAGACTAAATCCCCATGTATGGAGGTCTCTGGGAATGAAAATGGCTTTGGCTTCACACTTGGCTTACAGGGTCAAGACAGCTAGTTCATCTCTGTCTGTGCTATATCATTTGCTGTGTTGAGGAGGTGGAAAACCAGAAATGCCTCATTTATCTCCTGAAAAGCAGAGTCATAGTGATTTTTCCAGGGAAACCAATGAAAAAGAAGATTCACTCCATTAAAAGTTGGAGCTTGTCTCAGAAGAGGTCAGATTAGTCAGCCCCTCATGGTACCTATGAACCCTACACCATAAACAAAGCTACAGATGCTCATCTCTGGTAGACAA
This sequence comes from Heliornis fulica, assembly GCA_013399135.1. Lineage (NCBI taxonomy): Eukaryota > Metazoa > Chordata > Aves > Gruiformes > Heliornithidae > Heliornis > Heliornis fulica. Next base: position 127,714 of record VXBZ01002378.1, read on the forward strand.
ATAAGGGTAGATTACTCCCTGCCAGGAAAACTCTAATTAGATCTGGACTTGAACCTCTATCTACCAAACACAAACTGACTGCTATTTGTTACCCTGCAGGTACTTTTACATGAAAAATCATGAGTGCAGTAATGTTCCTGGTCACAGGAATGAGATCTTTGCAGTGTTTTGATGTTAGGATGGCTTCTGAAGGAGTTTTAGTCCATGCCAGCTTGATTGCTCCAGTGCAATTCCTAGGGATGATTTGAGGATAAGCATTGGCCATGGATATTCCCAACAGGCAGTTGGTATGCAGCCATCTCTGTCAACATCTCAGCCAACAGCCCAAAGAACTGAGTTTTGCTTGTTTGGTTGGGGTTTTTTTGTTTGTTTGTTTTTCACAGAATCACATAATATTAGGAGCTGGAAAAGACCTCAAAAGATCATCCAGTCCAACCCCCCTGCATGAGCAGGATCATCTAAAGTAGATCACATAGGAACTTGTACAGATTGGTCTTGAATGTCTCCAGAGAAGGAGACTCCCAACCTCTCTGGGCAGCCTGGCCCAGTGATCTGTCACCCTCACAGTGAAAAAGTTCCTCCTTCTATTCAGATGGAACTTTCTATGTTCCAGTTTGGAACCATTTCCTTGTTCTATCAATGGCCATCACTGAGAAGAGCCTGGCTCCATCCTCCTGTCACTCACCCTTTATATATTTATAAACATTAATGAGGTCACCCCTCAGTCTTCTCTCCTCCAAGTTTTTAACGAATTTGTATGGATGTAAGCTGTGGAGAAATCTGAACTAGATGTGGCACAATTGAAGAAGCAGTTTTACTTGAGACTAAAGACTTCAGAGTCCAAGGGAACAGGCAAGATGGCATGGGCAAGAAGAGAGGCAGTGTCAGGGCTGATGGGTCAGTCAATGTCTTAGCACACCTGCAGTCTAAACCCTGAGTTTTCTAAAGATGTGATTTTTAACCAAAACAATGGGCATAAAGACACACAAAGGAAACCACCATCCCTGTAGTCAGAAAGAAACATATCCATGCACTGAGGAGAAGAGGAAAAGGGAAGATGGTATCCTGGGCACCTGCTGTGGCTAACATTTCCCTGTAAACCCCAGCTAAGGTGATATCAGTCCCTCATTCTTAAGTTGTCCTCATGGGAACCACACAGCCAGACTTCACCTCCACTCCAGCCCACTCCTGGATGGGGCATTTATAAGTGACATGGAGGGTCTCTGATGTCTTGCTACACAAACAAGAAGGCTCAGGCTAGTGACTAAAAAATCAGCCTCTGGTGACACCAGAACTGCAGAAAGCCAGGGAAAAGAGGCTTCATAGGGGATTCTTCTATTTTATTTTTTTTTCTCTAAAGAAGTGGATGGGGTTTGACCTGTGTTTGAACGTGACATTTCTGACTTGCCCATCTGAGAATCTAATGGAAGGAAAACATGGTGACTACTGCATGATGCTAGAGAGGAAATCAGGCCAGTGAATGGTCAAGAAGATGACTTGAAGATGTCTGGCAGGGAGAACCTGGACCTGATAGTTTGAACACATGGTGTCAGCAGAGAGGGACAGAAGTGAGCAAGCCTTCAGTTGGAGAGTATCAAAGTTCCTACTTAGCTTTTCTAAATTGATTGAGAGGGATTAAAGGCAACATTAATATGTATGTAGGAGGAAGCTGCTCCTCCATGATCTCCTAGCTCCAGTATTTTTGGAAAACTTGGATGCCTTGAGAGAAAAACAAAATATCTCTCAGGGTTTGTCTGCTTATTGGTATTATTGCCCTATCTTCTAAAACCATGCCTGGATGAGAGGGAAGGGAGGAGGGTGGCAATTCTGGATAAGCATTGATCTGAGTGGGAGCAAGGAGTCCCTCCCTTTTGACAGGGTTTTACAACCCAGCCACTGAGCTACACATTTTTACCTCCTTGGCAGGTGCAAGAGGACTTAGGGAGGTCTAAGCCAGACAAAGAAACTCTAAAGGCTATGAAGACCACAGTTGAAGGTGTATGCAATGAGACTTATCTTAAGGAAAGGAGGGTGCTGAAAGAATTCAGCTACTGCTTGCTGGCTCTACTCTGTCAGCGCTGAAGGGCTCCAGCCTTGGTCTGCAGTCAAGTCAAGCTCAGAGAGAGAAGAGTCAGCATTATTTTGCTCCTAAATTCTCAGGAGTCTATCTCAGATCTGTTTTGGAGTAAAGGGTAAATCCAGAGGGCTCACCTTTGATCCAGTCACTGCTTATGCATTTTGCATGAGTGAGTCATCGGTCAAAACCACAAGCACAGTTTGGAAAAGGAACCAGGACTGAATGTTACTTTACTGCTGCCTTACAGAATACTCTTTTGGGTCTCATCTCCCTTCCTTATGGAAAAGGGTTCCACACCAGCCTCCAGCCAGATGTCCCATTGGGAAGAAAAGAGCAATGGGACCTATAGACACCTCAAGCCAGGGAGGTTCTTTGTGCCTCAGGGTACTCTGTCAACCTTCTTTGGTAGGGAAGGCAGGGTAGGACAAACCCTGGGTTGACAGACCTGCATCTGTGTCAGCAGTTTGTCAGGGTCCTGTTTGAGATTTTGCTCTAGATGCCTTTGAGACTTTGCCCCAGGAAGTGATGTAGGTAGGCCCAATAGAGGGGAAGAGTAATTAGCAACTCCTCAATCACCCTGTAGCCCGGAGTGGCTCTTGCCCCTTGCCCAGATGAATTATGAGGATGGCAGAACATATAGGAGGGCTGCATGACTTGCATGGAGAAGGCAGTGGGTCACACAAAACTTCTACAAAAACCCTGTATGAGCTTAGCAAGGTCTTTCTAAGACACGGGCTGAATGAATGGGGCCAACAGATCATCTTTTCTGCCACACAAATGGATCTCTCCAAACCAAACACTAGGCTGAGAGATGTCTGCAGTTCTCTGAGGATGGATGAGATGAGGATGCAGCTGGCTGAGCCTTATCTCTATGGCCTTCTGCACAGGAGGTCACATTTCTCATGTCTCACTCCAGACATTTCTTTCTTTCTCCCTTCCTTCCTTGCTTTGCTTGCAAACACCCACAGCTAGAACAACAGGGACACTTGGAATGTTCCTTGTACATCCACATAAAATACAGACAAGGAACCATTATCAGTGTGGAGCCATGCATCTGCTTGCATCACCCTGGGGAAGTCGATGGATTTCACTGGGTTCAGCTGAGACCAGAATCAGTCACAGAATATTTGCCCTGCTCCACCATCCAGGGTTTCTCTAATTAATAAATTGTCGGTGGTGATGTAATCATCATTTTGAGGAAGTGTAATGTATATTGCTGACTTTGATAGGGTTCAAGCACGGGCTCTGATTTTTGCCTCTCTTTTATACTTTTTTTGTAGCTGTGCTGTAGAAATGTGTCACCCCTGGTGATTATACTAAGGGAAAAAATTACAGAAGTGACACAAATTACTAATTACTTTATTATGCAGTGATTAAAAAAAAATAAGAGGAAAAGAATGAAAAGCTAGAAGTTACTTCAGCAAATTCTATTTTTAAAGAAATAATTAGTGGGTTTAAAATGTACTAAATTAAGTAATTCTCTGCCAGATTTCTTCCTCCCTTTTAATCTTCATTCTTGGCTGAGTGGCTGGCTTTGCAGTCAATGCTCTGCTAGGGTGATGGGCTTAGCCCCATATTATTATTAATTATTAGCAATATGGTAGCCTTTCCTACCAAATGCAGAGCTGTGCTGCCTGTACTAGGTGTTGCACAGGCAATGAGTGAACAGTGAAGCCAAGAGAGCTTCTGGGCTAAATAGACAAGGCAGCTGATGCTCATACATTTTACAGAGATGCCTCATGGCTTGTCTCAACTGATATGTGCTGGAAACCCTAGACATGGTCAGGGGACAGCAGAGGAGCCTGGGGCAGATCATGTCACAGAGAAAAATCATTTTTTTGCAGCTGGGATGTGTGTTTCTGAAAGGTTTGTGAAAAGAAGGCAGGAGGTGCCCTCATGTGCAACCACCATGGTGCTTATCTGCTTTAACTCTGTGGACTGTGGATTTCTGGGGTGCCAAAATTTCCCTGGAAAGGATTTTGTCCCCTCAACTCCACCATGGTAGTGGTATGTTTTCTCCTGCAGGGATGTGGAAAAGCAAAATGGTATGTTGCAGGGAATATAACCCTGAGTGAGGATCCAGGCAGGGGCTGAACCATCGTCTGGAGTGAGACACAAGTGTCTTTTTTTCTTTTTTTTTTTTTNCACCATGGTGCTTATCTGCTTTAACTCTGTGGACTGTGGATTTCTGGGGTGCCAAAATTTCCCTGGAAAGGATTTTGTCCCCTCAACTCCACCATGGTAGTGGTATGTTTTCTCCTGCAGGGATGTGGAAAAGCAAAATGGTATGTTCTCACCCTCCCTAAGGGAGGCACTCAGCAAAGCCAGAAGGGATGGCAGGAATGTTGATACAACCAAGTGGTGACCATGAAAGGAGCTCCTAGTCCACTTCCAGGACTCTGGAGAGCTCTAGGTCATAACAATGGACATATAAATGAAGTGTCCCAAGCACTCCAGTGAGTCCTGTGCTGGGATAGCATTTGGGGTGAACACAGGTAGGACTGTGAAGTCTGCTTGGAGGGGACATTCCTTGAGACAGGTCCTTCTAGGATATTGCAGGGAATATAACCCTGAGTGAGGATCCAGGCAGGGGCTGAACCATCGTCTGGAGTGAGACACAAGTGTCTTTTTTTCTTTTTTTTTTTTTATGGGGTCTCAAGTTCAAGGAAGACTGGCCACTTGGCAATATCACTGTCTGAATAGAATCCCAGCAACACAATGGATGGGAAATTTCTGATTTCTAAGGATCTTCTGAGCACTTCAAATAATCCTTTCTCCCGAATCCCAGGCTGCAAGAAAATGTTTCATATCATCCTGGATCACAGAAATGCATGCTGACAGTTTAACAGCCTGCTTCTTTACAATGTTTAGGCACAGTGTGCCAGGATAACTATTGCCCAACTTTGTGCCAAGTTCAGTATGTCCTGTTTCTCTTATTCTTTCCTGTCATACAGATTTTGGTAAGCTTGCGTACCCCAAACTCTCCCAGGACCTCCCCTCTCCCCCTCCCATGTAATTAAACAAGAACTGTTGACAGCTGCTGTTGAAGCCAGTTCCAACTCTCCAGAAAATTTCAACAAATAATAAGAGAAACTCTGCAGTAAGAAGTCCAATGAATTTAATACAGAAGAGGCAAATTCTCAGCAGCCCTGAGGGACCTTACTTCAGGGAAGCGCCACTGACACTGTACAAAAGAAAGGAAACAAGATGCCTCAAAATTTTTTTTCACTGCTTGATGAGATATCAGAACCAGCTCCAGAGAAGTGAAGGGTTTTGCAAAGGTTTGGTTTTTCTTTTCACTTTTTAACTTTACCTTTGCATGGCACAGAGTGTCTGAGCTGGAGTATCAATTCTAATTCAAAGGATCCCATCATGAGAGGGTACACCCACCACTGCTCTTTTTGGGGCCAAGGCAAAGACACATGGGCAACAAATGGGGCTGGCTGAGGTGTGGAAAAGTATAAAGTGAACTTCCTGACATCCTTTTCTTTGCCAAGAGTCTGAAACACCATTGAGTCAGAAGGGATTTGCGGTGGACATTTCTTTAAGCAAGGAATTTGACAGATATTCTTGCTCTGCTGAACTTGCTTTGCTGACTGCTTGGTAAGTCCCTTAAACAATGGTATTGTGATTAAAAAAAAAAAAATCACATAACTGAAAACATCATAATTGCCAAAAAACATTCTCATTAACAAAAAAGTTCTCCTTTCAAATTCCCCTATTCAAGCAGTTCTATAAGCTTTTAAGCCTTCAAGCACCAGTAAATGACATCTTTGCTAAGAATGGCTAGTTTACATCAGCTAAGAGACTGGAGAGGGAATCTGGCTTTAGTGCAGATGGAGGACGAAGTGTTAGATGTTAGCACAGTCTGAGGTTATCAACTTCTAAAATAAACTCCTTTTTTGCTTATTCAAAAAGCTAAAGGAAGTGACCTTTTTCAGGAAGACGTGACTTTTCACTTGTACAAATGCATGGAGAGGTCATCTCTCAGGGCTCAGACTGAATTAGCCAGGAGCAGACATGAAAAATAAAGGGATTCCATGTTGGAGACTGTTTGTCAATGAGTTCCAGCTATGACTTCAACCCAAATGGATCTAAATTCATCCCAAAGTCTCCCAAATCCAAGTCCACTTGGTGCACAAATTTCAGATTGGTCTACATGTTGTCCTCTATAGGCACTCAGGACCTTGCTCCAAATCCAGAAGGCAACATACCAGCCTTCCCACAATCTAGTGACTTGAGTGGGACCATCAGCCCAAGTGGTATAGCCAAACCATGCCCACAATAGATGTGGTATTACCAGAGGGGTCTAAGAATGATCCCATCATAGTTGAGAAAGATGTTGTACCATCAATGTGGTGTGATCAGAGAAACCTTGTAGTGTCAGATCAACACAAAGACCATGCACTTATCTACTAGTGATGGTCAAAATCATGTTGAGTGGGATACAGGCCTGAAAACACACCAGCACAGGTTGTGGGTTAAACTGAGTAGAGAAGGGATGGAGAAGGGGCTTACAGTGGAGACACACTTGATAACCAAGTCAACAGGAAAGATGTTATGAGAAAAAAATTGAGACAGTATACTGTATCTGTCGACTGGAGCTGCACAGAAGATGGATTTACTTTACCTGAAAGCTGAAAAAGAGCCAAAAAATGAGAAGGCAACCATGTTGCTTCTGACCCAAAATAATTATTTTTGAAGGGAAATAAACTTAGAAAATGTGGAGACATCATGTTTGTGACTCACTAACCTGAAACTAAGCAATTTTATTTATTTATTGTGTTTTAAAAGCAAAACATTTCAGTCAAAATGGAACAACTAATTTTCTTCCATTTTCATTATTTCAGCTTGAGTCATAGGCCTTTTAGAAATTTATATCTTTTTTTGAATGAAAATACTACTTTGAGACAACTGAGACATTCTACTTGAAAGTGTCCAAGCACAAGTTTCTTTATTTTTATCCCTTTTTCCTCTTCTTTCCTAACCTAAATTGCTGATTAGATTAAATGTGAACTTACAAATAATTTCAGACTTCTTCCCAAACATTTTTTTTTCTTTTTTTAAAGTGTATTTACTACTCTGTGTATATACATATATGTGCTTGTGTTTACATATCTATATATGGACTGTGATTAAACTCTCAGCTGTGCAGAAAGATTCACAGGGAGACTGAGCCGTAAGAGATTGACTGTTCGGGAGGGGGCAGAGCAGGCTTATGATAACTTATATCTTTTTTGGCTACAAGGACATCTAAGCTAGAGCAAGGAGAATGCATTTCAGACATCTTGTTGCAGTTGCTGCCAGACTCTGGCTCCCTGGAGAGACAAGGCAGAGCATCCCGAATAGCAAGTGTCTGAATACAGCCCTGGGTCCTCTCTGCAATCACTGCATCCCGCTTGTCCCAGATGGCACAGGGGAATAGCCGTTTCTTTTCTGACTCAACCAAGCCTACACAAGCTACACATTTCCCACTCCCCCGCTGCTGAAAAGCAAACAATCCATTAGGGCTTCGCTGACTGGATCTGACATTTCCCAGGTGCAGATTAACACCCCCTCAGGGCCTCAACACTGTGAAAATCAACTCATCGTTTGCGCGTCACTTCCCATCACCGATCCCAGTAAGGAGGAGACCCAGCACCTGCCAGTCCAGAGCTCAGTGCACACCAGTGTGGTTTTCCGAGGTGTTGGTCTTAGCATGGGAAGGATGAATGGGGCAATCACAGAATCACAGGATGTCAGGAGTTGGAAGGGACCTCGAAAGGTCATCTAGCCCAATCCCCCTGCCTGAGCAGGATTACCTAGGTTAAACCACACAGGAACATGTCCAGATTGGCTCTTCTCCAGAGAAAGAGACTCCACAACCTCTCTGGGCAGCCTGTTCCAGTGCTCTATCAATGGTGGCATGTCATTCATGACATGAAGCATTTAGAGGTAATGCTGGTTCAGCATATTCCCACCTTCCTCAGGTGATTTCTTTAGGATGTGGATTGATAATGTGTAATCTTTGGAGATGGAAGAAGCTTTAGTATCCCTTCCTTCAGCTGGCTCTTCCTGCCTGGTTCTCTTAGGTGACCTGACTCAATGGAATGTGGGCCATGCTGTGAAGTGGACAACTGACTCACTGTGGTGGGTTGACCTTAGCTGTATGTCAGGTGGCCATCCAGCTGCTCTGTCACTCTCCTTCCTCTCCTGGATAGGGGAGAGAAAATATGACAAAAGGCTTGTGGGTTGAGATAAGTGCAGGGAGAGATCACTCATCATATACTGTAACAAGTAAAAGAGACTCACCTCAGAGTAATTATTGAGAAATAAAGCCAAATCTTAAAACAACCTTTCCCCAACTACTCCTTCTTCCTGGCCTCAACTTTAGCCCTAATTTCTCAACCATCTCCAACCAGGACCTCAAGAGGACAGGAAATGAGGATTGTGGTCAGTTCATCCCACATGCTCTCCTGATGCTCCTTCCTCCTCAGCGCAAGACTCCTCACACTCTTCCCCTGCTCCTCTCTCCATAGGTCCATAGGTCCTGCCAGGAGCCTGCTCCAGCATGGGCTTCCCACAGTGCATCTGTCTCCTTCAGACATCTATCTATTCTGGTGTGGGGTCCTCCACAGGCTACAGGTGGATATCTGCTCTACCATCGTCCTCCATGGGCTGCAGGGGGACTGCCCACATCACCATAGTCTTCTCCACAAGCTGCAGGGGAATGTTTGTTCCTACTCCTGGAGCACTTCCTGCCCCTCCTTCTTCACTGACCTTGGTGTCTGCAGAGTTGTTCCTCTCACATATTCTCATTCCTCTCTCTGGTTGTTGTTCAACAGCAGGTTGTTTGTTTGTTTTCCACTGCTTAAATATGTTACCCCAGAAATGCCACCACCATCACACTATTGTGCCCACCTTGATCAAAAGCAGGTCTATTTTGGAGCTGGGTGGCATTGGCTCAATTGTCCATAGGGGAAGCCTCTAACAGCTTCTTTCAGAAGCACCCTTGTAGTCCCACCTCCACCCCCTCCACTACCAAAACCTTGCCACACAAACCCAGTACACTCACCTCTAAAAAAAAGCCTTTTTTTTTCTGTAGACTTGGTGACTCTCTTTCCAAAACCATACCACTCTTTGCTCTTGTCCACTCTCTGGACCCTACCACTTGCACAAGCAGAAGAGATTCCAGATGGGAGTGCAAGGCAACAGGAAGGTGGGAAAGCAGGAACATCCTGAGCTCACATCACTAAATCTCACTTTGTAGGACAAACAGGCCAAACAACCCGTGAGCTTGGATGTTCTCCAGGGAACTTCATGCTTACCCATGAAATATTGGGTTAACACTGCTCAGAATATTCCAGTCCACATACACTTGGCCAGCAGGGTGGTACTATTTAAACTGTTGTAGCTAATCTATGAAGGAGGCTGGACAGAACATTGGAGTGGGGGTGATACCTATTGTGGCGTGGGTGGACTAAAATGAGGACATGTGCTCATATCTAACCTCCATGAGCACTTGTTAAGTGTTATTTCTTGGGAAGCAGCACAGCTACTGCTTGAATTATACCTGTTCATGTCACACTTACTCCAGAATAGGTCCACCTTGTACTAGTTGCATTTCACTCAATAGTTCATCCAGATGAAACCTGAAGCTGAGGTAGCTACACTGAGCCAGCACAATCTCTGAATATAAGAGTATTTGCAGCCCTGCCTGGCATACTATGTGCAAATACTTTTTTCCTCTGAAGGAAAATTTATTCCATGCCTGGAACAAAGGTAAAAATCCAGGGCATTGGCTTCTGCCTGCAGCCCTAGCACACATGTCCTGCATGGACCATGAATCCACCTGCAAGTCCCTTTCCCCGTTACAAAATAAGGCTCAATTTTGCAGCCTCACACAGTGCCAAGATGAAAACTAATTAACACAGACAATGCCTGAATGAACATCTCCCATGAAGGGTCAAATAAATGCTGCAGCTTCTCTTTAAAATACGAAACTTTCCCCAACTTGCAAAACTATTTTCTCTCCCTCCTTGGAGAAGTCTTTCACTCAAAGCGTGAGTGAGCCATGAAGTTTAGCTTTGTATCTACAGAGTATTCATGGTGCATTTTGAGTTCTGGGCTGTCCTAAATTGTTAAAGCCTTCCTCACTCTGTAACTCAGAATGTCCATAGCATGGATGAGCTATATTAGAAAACAACAGGATTCTTATAGGCCTGTAGCCCCCAACATTGCACAATGGACAATGAACACATCTGCTCCCTGGAATTCTCCACCCAGCCCTTTCAGGTGCTCCCACTGGTATTACTTACTTTCTACATGTCCCTTGCCTTGTTCTGAAGGAGCAGAACAAATCTCCTTCTCTTACCAATCATCAAAACGGGATTTGTCCCATATGTTGGGAGCTGGACTCTCTTCTGTTCTTGGTATCTCCACCATCTGCTTATCCAGGCACACACTGCTCTGTGAAAGCCTCACAAATACAGATCCATCCAAAAGTTTGTTTTTTTTTTCTGGTAGAGCTTGGTGCTGACCACAGAACCTCACATAACCCCACAGGCAGGTGGGGAAGCTTGCAGATCCTATACTTTGCTATGTGGATGGGAGATATGGGTAGAAGGAAACTGTCAGAGGAGACATTGTTTATATTAAAGAAGCACCAATTAGAGATATACTGGCAGTTAAAGAGTAAGGACAGGCATAGCAGGTCAAACAAAAGATTTCTCCAGATCTGTGTCCTGTTGCCAAAAAGTGGTCAGTAGTATGTGTCAAGAGATTATCTTAAAAAAATACAAGTGTGGAGTGATTCTTTCCAAGACACTATTTCAGCCCCCAGTGAGCTACAACTCATGGACTTCTTAAGAAAGAGCTTTTTTATTTAACAGCCCTGGATGGATTTTTCTGCCCATAAATTTGCCCAGTCACTTAACTGTGCAACCCCTAATGGAAGCACTGACTTGGATTCAAGAGATGTGCTATGTTGCAGGGCAATCTCAGGCAGGGTGTTCTGGGCTCAGTCCAGTTTCTGAAACATCAGTGTCTTGTGCCACTGGAGACACCCAGGTTATCCAGAGTGGCAAAAGTAGTATCAGCCCTCATGGCTGATATCTCTGTGAGGCTGGACAGGCATGGTAGGATCAGGTCAGGCAGGGATATAACTGATGTCTCAGCCTACTGCCCCACTCTTCTGTTTCCTCCCTCTTGCTTCTGAACCTGTTGTTTGCTCCTCTGTCTGCTACTCCTTCACAGCCTGATCTCATCCTTCCATACACATGCAAAACTTGCACTAGGGTCTGTCACACCAAGAGGGTTTAATCCCTGCACCCTTCATCAGAGTCAAAATCAGGCTGGAAGATGAGGTTGCTGGTTCTCACACCCTAGCTAGGGGTTGGCTGACAGAGGTGAAGGCTCTTTGGAGGCCACATCCTTCTTCATTAGCATAGATAAATGTCTAATCCTGCCCTTCTTTCTCCTTGCACTGGGATGCTGAGGGGATTATCTCACCATTTCCAAACAGGCTGAACCTTTCCTGGAAGCTGAAATGTACTCGGTCTGTCGCTGCTGGAAATTAGCTCCTGTAGTCTGCAGAAGATGCATTCATTACCTCATGCCCCTTGAGGCCCCTCTGTGCTGGAAACAAGCAGGAGGCTGGCGTAGCAGCTCCCTGGGCTGACAAACCGGGCTCCGCAAACATCCAGGAGCACAGGCTCATCCCCATCCCCTCCCACAGCCGAGCTGTCCTTGCCAAAGTCATCAGACACTTCGCAACTCCGTCCCTCTCCCCCCAGGCAGCTGCTGCCGTACACCCCACAGAGTTAACTCATTCTACCTGAACGCAAACAAGCTCTCCCCTGCACTCCCATTACTGCTGTTTGAAAGCCATCATTCGCCACCTCGGCTTCCCGGCATCCCGCTGCTCCTTCTTGTGCGGCGCAGGCTTCGCCAGGGTAGTTCCTGTCATTTAAAACAATAGGGAGGCAAAGGCTTAAAACCCCAACAAACTCAAATTCAGGCAATTTATGATGGGCAGAAAGATTTATTCCTTCCCTGCCCGCGCCGCAAAAGACTTTCCTCAAATCCTACAGGATTATGGAATACATTGGGTATGTAGATGGTGCTTCCTCTGTTCTGGTAAATCTCAGTGTGGAAATGTTTTGTTTGGTTGGTTTTCACTGTGTTTCTAGTCATTATTCTGGTATGATGATCGAGCTAAGGGAATCTCTCTAAACTTCAGAGAATCTGAGTGCTTGTGCAGTGTTCAACAAGCCACACACAGTCTTTACGCAGGAAGAGGCTGTTGCTAGTCCTTTCTGCAGCTTGGAAAGCAAGGGTAAGACTTGTTTAGGGACATATGGGAAATCAGTCACAGAGCCAGGGATTTGAACTGAGTGCCAACCTGGTCCCTAACATTTTCTTCTAATAATTCAAGATGCTTCTATTCTTCTGCACCCAAAAATAAATAGGTTTGGAAGCACCTGGAACCTGTTCTTTCCCTTTCCAGATGTAAACCAATGTCTGTGCCTTGATATTGCTCTTTAAAAGGAATGATATTTCCCTTGCTGCATCCCATGCACTTGCAAAGACAGCAGCAGGGGTGAGAGCAAAGGCTCTGAAAGAGGATCCAGACTGGGATGCAAATGAGTGTTCAGCTAGAAGTACAAGGCGATTAAAAATGAGTGAGCAAAACCGGATTTGTTACTTGGCAATTAGCTCTAAATTAATGCACAATCATATGCTACAACTGAGCTTGGAAGGAGAGGTCATTCTGGCAGCTGGAGTCAATGAGATCTGTGGAGATCAAACCCAGCTGTCTGGGTCAGGAGATATGGGGCAAGGTCAGCTCAGCTCCCAAATTTCCTGGACACCTGAGAAGAATTACTGACTCTGGTACTGTCGAGTAAGGGATTTGGGTAGTAAGAGCAGGACAGTGGTCTTTTTTTCCCTGAATACACATCAACAGAGGCGAAAGACCAACCTGGTCCATCCAGCTGCAATCCCAGCATTTTAATAATTCATACTGCTGTCCATCCCAGCCAGCTCATGATCTCTTTGTGCTACCAACCAACACAGGTCACTGCTAGCACAATCTGGGTGCCTCCTAGCTCTGGTGGCACTGCAATTTGTGGTGTTTGCCAATGAATCCTGGGCATCAAGATTTTTTTGCCTTCCTTACCACATCTGCCTCTTCTCCATCTCCTGTCACCCTGACTTTCCTTGGTGTCCCTCACCAAGTTTTGCATGTACTGAAACATCCTGAATGGTGCAGACGGAGAAGAGAGGCAGCATCCTGTTGCCAGGTGATGCATCTCCAGCCTGCATCTCCTCCCCATCTTTAAAGGGACAGAGATGGGCTTTGTTCTGAGCCAGTGCACTATTCGAGCAGATCAGAGCAATTTTTGATGCCTAGAAACCTATTGCCAGGCAACCTGATGCTTAAAGTCCTCTTTCCCAGCCTGAGAGGGAGAGACTCTCTCCCTCTCGCTTGCTGCCAAACCTTCTCCTCTGCAACAGCCCTCCTCCTCTCCCACAATTCAGGCCGAACTCTCAAAACCCTCCTTCTATGTACCAAAGTCCTGGGCTCCCTCCCACCCAAAGCATCTGTTGTTACATAGCCCAGGTCCTACATGTTCTCATGTTGGGGACAAACACGCCTTGGTGCCAGCTTGTAACAAATCTCTGGTCAGCCAGGATGCTTTTGATGTTGTCACATTGCTACAGGCCACCAGTCCAAGTAGTTTTGCACCAGTTCCAGGCTGAAGACTTCCTCCCACCACATAGCCCTGCTCAAAGGGGTTTTTCACCTGCAGTTGAAGTTGTTCCCACAGGCAATGCTTGGACACTGTTCCAGAACATTTTACTCGACAGTTGGAAAAGACCTTTAAGATCTTTGAGTCCAACCATACCCCTAAGCACCTCAACTACCCTTCTTCTAAATACATCCAGGGATGGTGACTCCACCACCTCCCTGAGCAGCCTGTTCCACATCCCAGTAACTCTTTTAATGATGTTTTCCTAACATCTAATCTGAACCTGCTCTGGCACAGCTTGAGGTCATTTCCCTTTGTCCTATCAACTGTCACTTGGCTGAAGAGACCATCACCCACCTCTCTACAGCCTCCTTTCAGAAAGTTATAGTCAACAATAAGGTCTCCCCTCAGCCTCCTCTTCTCCAGACTAAACCCCCACAGCTCCCTAGGCCGCTCCTCAGAAGTTTTTTTCTCCAGACCTTAACCAGTCTGGTTGCCCTTCTTTGGACCCTCTCCAGGACCTCGATGTCCTTCTTGTAGGGAGGGATCTAGAACTGAACACAGCACTCGAGATGCAGCTTCACCAGTGCCGAGTACAGGGGCACAATCACCTCGCAGTTTTTTCAGCCAGCCTGATCTGGAGTCCAAGGGACACAGCTAGCCACACATTTTGCTAGCTGCAACTCCATGACAGCTGGTCTAAGAGAAGGGAACAGCCCTCACCTTGTTTCATTTACTGGGATAAAGGTAATTCCATCTTGATGACATTGGCAAAACAGCTCCAAGCTTGATATCCAGGGTTATACACTGTGTGCACAATGTCCTTCATCCTAACAGCCTGGCCCAGATTGCACTGTTAGCTAGAAGATGGAAAAACAAGGCTGGTGAGAGGGTTCATGGTCACTCAGTCAAAAACTGTCCTCACCTCTCAACCACATTGAGAAGCTATATGAGGAGACAGTGTAAGGCCATACAGAACTGGCATGAAAAGAGAGGGTGTACAAGAAATGGTGTGAAAGAGAGTAGATACTGTGGGAAGAAGAAGGGAAGAAGTTAAGCATGAAATTTTTCCTTGTGGACTACCCATATTTATTGCACACAGACTCACCTGGGCTGGAAACCTGTTAAGCAGAAGCCAGAGGAGACCATGAGTTGGCAGTAGATGTTTTAATCTTTATTTCATAGCTCAAGCTAGAGCCATCCATCACAAACCACAGCCATGGTAGACTGAGAGCCAGACAGGTCCTATTTCCCTGGGGACAGAGCAAAGAAAGAAGGTTGTACAACACCTATATCCCAGGGGTTACACTGACACTTCACATCCTTGAGGGCAAAGATCCACTTGGCACTGTGGTCCTTGGAGACCCTCAAGCACTGTTGGGGAAAACAGGGCTACTGATACCAAGGCCCCTGGTGACAGACCCTTGCCATTCCATATGATGGAGAGGGAGGTTGCCCCAACACAGGCACACTCACATGCTCTGGGAGTAATGAAAGCATTGAAATAAATCACCAAAAGAGCAAGTGGCTGTGATGAATTAGTAGGTGTTAAGTGAACAAAGCAGGCGAGCTGGCCAGGGCACTGCCAGTCTTTTTCCTGAGCAAAGACGTGAAGGCAACGGGCAGCAGGGCTTGCAGTGCCTCTAATTCCCCTTTCATACTTTGCCAGGAGTGCTTTCAGAGTCACTTTGTCGATTGAATTTGTCAGCCACCATTCTAGAGATAGCAAAGCTGCTTTAGCTGTCTTTATTGTGGTGCTCACAGAAGGCAATTCCAAAGCATCTGTATTCATTCCAAGCAGCATTAGGTAGCTGATGATTCAGCCAGCTGCTGCTAGATAGCTGCTCTCTCCTTGAGATGACTGAGTAATACAGGAATAACCCAGGGATTTTGCTCCCCTTTGGTGTGCCTTGGAGTTTATTTATTTATTTCGTGTGGATCCCATTTATCACATGAGTTCAGGAGCTGAGGTTTAAGTGTGGCATCCCCTTCGGCATGGAGAGCAGGACAACTCTGCTTCTCATCTACTTTGGACAGCTTTGTCTAACCAGTTTAAGATAAAACCTCACTGTAGCTAGGGAGCAGGAGTGAGGGATTGGCAGTTGTGTGTTAGAAAAGCAAAATCTGGGTTTCTAGCTGTGAAAAAAGGGGTGAGGCCAGCAAAGTTAGGTTGGAAAAGAGAGAGATACCTGTTTCTTCCTCAGCATGCTGGTGTGATAGATGCTGAGGGTTCCTGAGCTCATCCTTGAGGTCTTCTGGAGGCAGGTGAAGGTGAATGGTAGCAGCCAGCTACCTGCAGCCCTCAGGGGAGCAGCTTGGGAATCTGGGTTGTGCTCAATAAGCCAGCCTTGCATCTGTGCAGCTGCTTGGCAAGCAGAGGGTTACAAAGCAGCTGAATCTGCTCTGGAACCTGCAGAAGTCTTGAACAGGGTTGGATGCATTTCTGATAACTCTTCCCACTTGCGAGTTCAGTTTCTTTTCTAAGCTGTTGGCCTCACCCCCATCTCCACTGCTGTGGAAAGAGATATGGACGTTTCAGCCCTCCTGAGAGAGGTGTCTGAGATAAGTGGACTTGAATCACCCCTAAGAAGCTCTGATTTCTCTCTGCTGATTACAGAGGGAATTTGATGATGGTCTTAGACCACACACTAACTGTGAAGCAGCTATGAGTCCAAGCTGAAGTAACATTTTCTCTGCCCCTGCTCTGGGCACTCAGTATTGGACTTGCCTTTTCTCTGGGAGCCACAGACCTATTTCTGAAAGCCTGTTTTCATTCCCTGTGCTCCCTGGTGGCTCCATGCACTAGCCAAGCCTGGTCTATATTCCCCATGTCACAGGTCCAGGGTCTGTTGAGGGTGCTTTTTCCTCCCATGCATGTCAGAGGGGTGAAGTCTATTTGTCTCTCTATGTGGTTAGTGCTCACAGCTCACAGCTGGGAAGTAGAAACATAAGACAAAACCCAGTGCTTCACCAAAAGTAGCTATTATCCCGTGGAGTGATCTTACCTTCTAAAAGCACTTGTTCCACCTTAGAATCACAGAATCATTTATCTTGAAAAAGACTTTTAAGAACTTCAAGTCCAATTATTAACAGAGAACTGCTGAGTCCACCAGTAAACCATGTCCCCCAGCACTGCATCTGCAAGGCTTTTAAATCTCTCTAGGGATGGTGACTTCACCACTTCTCTGGGAAACCTATTCCAGTGGTTGACAACCCTTTTGCTGAAGAAATTTTCACTGATCTCCAAGCTAAACCTCTGCTGGTGCAACTTGAGACCATTTCCTGCTGCTTGTTATTTAGGAGAAGGGACAAACACCCAACTCCTTTCAGGTGTAGAGATCCATAAGGTCTCCCCTCGGCCTCCTCTTCTCCTGGCTAAACAACCCCAGTTCCCTCAGCCGCTTCTCATCACAGTCATGCTCCAGACCCTTCACCACATTTGCCCTTCTCTGGACCAGCTCCAGCATCTCAAAATCCTTCTTGTAGTCAGGGGCCCAAAACTGAACACAGTATTCAAACTAGGAGGACACTGCCTGTTGCCTCACAAGCCACCACATCAATTCTTTCTTTGTGAGAGGAAATCCCTATCTGCATCACCTCTTCAACACAGAAATGCTTGGCCTTCTATCCTAAACCTCCTTTTACCCCAGAACTACCTTATTATGGATATCTGGGGTCATTAGTATGGTTTGTAGGGGCTGAACATAGGGTTTAGCAACTTCTTCCTCAGACAACCTGCAGGTGGGTAGATAAGTATCTCCTTCAGAATCNGTCCTACCACTATCTACCCTTGTAAAAATACAATTCCACCCCTGTCCATATGCTCCCTTTAAGTTCTGGAAGCTGCAGTGAGGTCCCCCTGCAGGCTTCTCCTCTTCTCCAGGCTGAACCAGCTCAGCTCCCTCAGCCTGTCCTCACAGGAGAGATGCTCCAGCCCGCTGAGCACCTTCATGTCCTCCTCTGAACCCTCTCCAACAGCTCCACACCTTTGCACTAGCTCTGGCCTTGTGCTAGCTCTGCTCCTGACCTTTCCCCATAAATGTATGTCTAATTTCACTCCAGGTGTACTTCGGAAGGGAGAAGTGAAGCTGCCCTTTAGGGTCAGGCAGTGATGCTGAGCTGCCCTTGGAAGCTGGTCACAGCACAGCCAGTCTCTGGCTTTGTTGGGAGGAAAGCTCCTTCTCTCTGCAAGGCAGGGAACAGAAGGGAGAAGATGAAAGGGGGAGAGAGAGGAAGCATTTCAGGCTTGTAATTCAGTTAGGGCGTAGCGAATCGATTTGCTGTGGCTTAGAAGCCTGTTTGTTTTTGCGGGAACAGAGGAACAGAGTCCGACGGTGGTGGTGTGCCAGGGCTTCAGCCTGCTGTCCAACCCCAAATGCAGCACAGGGCTAGGAGAGGAGGATGCCAAGTGACCACTCCCAGGTGATGGCTCAAATCCAGCCTGTTGCATCCTACACATAGCTGAGGTTGCATTAAGGTGGGGTGAGCACAGCAGCCAGTTCCACTCTGCTACCTGCCACAAGAAATCTTAATTTTAAACATAATTTTGCAAACAAGCTAGCTATAATCCCCAAAAATTACCAGAAGAAGAAGTAGAAATAAGCCTCCTTCTCCCAAGCACTACTTTTTTTTATTTATTTTTTTTTTACTTATGGACCTTTATTATATTTCCAACATTGCAGCTAAGAATGGACGTCTTTGCTTTTCAGGGTCATGCTGCTGACCACCCTGCTGTTTTCAGTGGAATCTTGTCTTATATTTAACACAGACCTGAGGCTACCAGAGTGACTTACTGTCTCAAAGTGTTCAAGATGGAAAAATGCAGAGCTACCCCATGGAGCTCTTGGAAACCAAGGATACAAACAGTGAGCTCTGTTTGCTGCCCATCAGGTTCAGTCCATAGCCTGGTATCACCTGGTCCCAGACAAAAAGAGGAGAATTGTTTCCTGAGTGGCCTTACACAAAACTTCTCTGATGCAGGGTCAAGGCTGTAAAGCAGCCTGCAACTCCTGGGTTGTCACTTATTGTCACAGATAACAATCAGAGGGCAGACTCTCTAGGGCTTTGGATGGAGCCTGTGGAGACAGGTTTATCATAACAGTACACTTTGGGAAGCTGAAGGTGAAAAACAAAGATCTACCAAGCTCCTTCAGAGATGTCACCTTTCCCTGAGCTTGACTGGTGGCCTTTGCCTAGATGACAGTCTTGACGAGAAACTTCAGAGATCTTCTTGCCATGACCTGGTGTTCTTTGGCCAAAATCTGTCCCATGTCTCAGACACAGGGTTGGAGAAAGACTCAATGAAGGGGAATGTCTACAGCAACCTCTTGGATATCTGGCATAGTCCTTCTGGATGTCACCTGTGGCATGTTCTCTGTGTCCACAGAGAGACTTTTACTTCCTCTGAGGCTCATTGCATTGGACTCCATCAACTAAGGAAAGGGCTTTGGCTGCCTGGTCCCTGCTGTGATGGCCTTAGGGTAGTCCCTACCCCTCTGTGACCCATAGCTTCCACTCAGTGCAAGGGGGCTGGTGGGCAAGGGTTGCCCACTGCACAACCAGAGAGGACGAGGTGTCCATGAAACATATAAGAGATCTGTGGAGTTGCTTCAATCTGGGATATTGACAGCCTGGAGGGAAAGAGGGGAACCAGCCACTTCTCTGCCAAACACAGCCAGGGAGAGCCGGCTGCCTGCAAACCCACCTCACACCCCCGTCCTGCCCCCCCGCCCCGCAATTCCGCTCATTCCCGATGGTTTGGGATAACTGCGGTGGAGGGTTCCCTCTGCTGGCCTCAAAAACCCAGGCAGGGAAATGATTATTTTAACAACTCAAAGGGGTGGGCTGGCTTCAGAGAGAGCTCAACCTCCCCCCTCCCCCATCAGCACCCCGATCCCTGCCCTGCGCATCTTCCTTTTCCCCCAGCACCGAGGCTCCGGCTCCCTTTCCCAAGGCTCTCCCTCAATAATTCATACAGGCTTTTCTCCGACCTCAGGATGTACAAATCCCACATGTGCAGAGGGGACACACACATTCCCCCACCCCTCTCTGTGTGGTCACAGTTCAGGTTTGGACCACATCCCTGGCAGAGGTTACAGGCTCTACATGATGTCCAGGGGGATGCTTCCCCGAAGCCCTTTGTGTGTGACAGCTGGGTGGGTGTTTTAGGAAAGGAAAAAATGATGCAAAGGGAACCTATCTCTGTGCTGATAAAGGAGACCAGGAGTGAAAAAAAAGAGATAAAAATGTGAGTTTAGCTTCACTGTGGGGCATTTGAACAGCCCAAGCAGAGGTTTTCAGGTCTTATAGGTCAGAGTGTGCAACGACCAACAGAAATGGAAGGGAAACTCCTCCCCTGAGACTGTTTCTTCATCTCTCCTCCCCCACACGAGTACCTATCTCTTCCCTTCCCTCCTCTGCCTCCTCGCCTCTTCCCACCTCTGTCTCTATTACTATCAAAGTGAAATTTATGAAGAGCTCGAGGCATTGGCGATTTCCTGGATTTCAATATAACTTCTTGCAATCTTAAGTGAACAGCTTGGTTGCTTCTGCCTGTCAGAGAATTTAAATTGCAAATTGAATAGTGAAATGCAGCAGCCAAGGGTCTGTATCAGTGACTTTGGAGAGCAGAGATATCGCTTAGCAACTGGAGGGAGGGATGGAGGCCACAGTAAACAGAGCAATGAAGTATCTGGATTTTGGGACACCCCCTGCCCCTGCATGGCAGAGGTCTGGTAGATCTGGAACTCTCAGAAACGTGCTTGCATGGAGAATGCTGCTGTTTTTGCCATCTGATGGTGCCACCAACAGGAGCTGCAAGAGTAGATGCTATCACCTCTCACCTGTACATAGTGGTGAGCTGTGGCTCCTTCCTTATCCCAGCATGGTCAAGCCCAAGGAGATGGTGTTGCAGCATTAGGTCACTTCCCAAGGCAAATCACCAGCTTTTCTTTTACCAGGTCTCACTTTCACATCCATGAAGTAAAGTGCTACCCTGACACAAAGCAGGGTGAGGACTGGGAGAGCTTGGTAAAGCTCCCTAGCCCCTTTACACAGGGTGCCAGATGAAATAATCAGGGAGCTGAAGGACATGGCTTATCGAGGACACACTAAGGGTCTGGGGTTTGCTCAGTGAGCAGCTTGCAAGTGGATCTATTTGCTTTCTAACCACCACTGACAACAGGTGACAGAAAAGACAGAGCTGGACTGTCCCTGGAAATGCACAGCAACAAGAGGTGGCAGTCAAGACAGAAGTTCCTGATAGAGGTAGGGACAAAATCTTCACAATTATCTAAGCACCAGGACTAGGGGACACAGAGATGGTGCAAAGTCCACATGGGAAATCTTTGAAACTTAGGTGCTTACAGCCTTGACCTGCCAGAACCAGCGTTGAAGTTGGCCTTGCTTTGAGCTGGAGATTGAGCTAGACACTTCTAGAAATCCCTTTCAGCCTGTGCTATTCTACAATTCTATCCAGAGGCCACTGTTTTTTTCCTTAAAGATGTTGAAAACTGACTTCAACACCAACAGTAATTGGAGTACAGAAGTGTTCTAAGCAATCACTAAGCCTCCCTCTGTCCCTGACAGGCTGAGGAACACCCAAACCAGTGCTGTCACCTGTTTGATGGAGCTTTTCATGCAGCTCTTCAAGAAGGGAGGCTCCACACCCCGTGGACAGTCTGCTCCAGCACTTCATCCCTTTGCTGTTAGAAAACATTTTCTAACACTAGTCTTGCCTAAATGAGCTTCAGTAAACTTTGAACCCACAATAGAAACAGTTGGTCTTCCCTTACAGCTTAACAACACAAAACTTCAATGCATGTAGGAAAGTTACTGCCATTTAGGGGCACAGCAAACTCTAATATCCTGCAGCAGTGAGTTCCACAAGTCTGATGTCTTCTGCACTAATCATAAGTATAGCTTCTGATGGTGAATCAAAAAGACCAAAAGCAAAATGATTCTCCTTGTGTGCTGTTCCTGATTACAACACCTAAGGCTCACATGGAGGAAACATTACTCAAGTCCATCCCATAGTAGGTATTTCTAGTATGCTGAAATAGAGCTCTATGACTCAGTAAACCTACTTCAATGCCTTGTGATGCTGTATATCTTTCTTGTATAGATGCTTGCTGCAAGAGGTGAGATTTATCAGAGCTAGTTCCCCACAGGACATAATAAAGACAAGAAATAGGTGCTGTCCAGGAGCTGTTCATCACATCTTTCTCACATATCTGTTTCCCTAACAAGGGATGAAGAAGGCTGTCTTGGAGGAAGGTGCCTGCAGTGTTCATTTCGAAGTGTTAGCAAAATGAGCCCACACATTCCACATAGATGGTCTTAGAGAAGTGACCTGGAAGCTCTAGGACCTCAGAAGAAAAGCCTGGTAGAATACATGGAGCCAAAGGTAAATTCAGTATTTTGAGAAATAATGTAATCAATACATTATTGAATGGATTTTTTTTAGGGGGGAGAATTTTTTTTTCCACTGAGGCTGTGCTGGAGCAGTTCTTTGGTGTGCTATTCAGGGTACTACTCAGTGCAAGTACAATGTGTTCCTGAGCAGAAGTGGCCAAGGAGATCTTTACAAGGAGTTTTTAGGTGGGAGTCTAAGGCCAGGAGGCAGTAAATGCACCATTCAAGTCTCTTCAGGGAGTCTGTGACAGTCAGAGTATTAAACACTTTTCTCCAGTCTTAGAGAGTAGTGCTCTAACCCCAAATCATCACCCCCACCATTATAAACTCTCATAGGTTGCAACTTAGAAGGAGCAGGGATGTTTATATGTCCATCTCTCTTCTCCATTGGAATAGTAGTATTTTCTTCCTGGCCTAAAATGCTGGCATTAGTTCAGCTGTTACAAACCAGTAAGTCTCACCCCAGAATCAACTGCAATTTACTAGTCAGTACACACAATTCACTTAAATCCCACACTTCCTTTAGAAGGGTGTTGACATTTACTCAGCTGCTTGTCAAATGTCTGGAGATGTTAACATCTCAAACAAGAGCTGTTGTCATTAAAGGAACACAGACTATTGCAAAGGCAGGTAGTTAGCATGACTTTGGGAAAGGTATCTGATGAGAAGGTATTTTATATGTGCCTGCATTTCCTTCCAGCTCATGAGGAAACAGTTGGTGCCAGGGTAGCAAGTTGCACGTCAGATGGTGGAGGAGTTTTGTGGAATAAGCAGAAAATATTCAGAGGGGGAGGACCAGCAGAGATGTGGGAAAAGCCCTGTCTCTGTCATTCAAGAAGCATGCTCCTCTTCTCTAAAAGAATCAATGGCACTCAGATTTGGCTCACTGAGTCTGCAATCAGGTGCCTAATCGGGAGAGAAACTGATGTTCCCAGGAACCAAACATCTCTGCTACTTCAGAATGAACTGTGTTGCCTCCTTGTGGTATAACCCTTAGGACCTAATTAGTCTTTGTGCTCTTCATTTCCCATCGTGAGAATACCGTTACTGTGATTTCTCCACTGAGCCTGGGCCTTGGGCTGTTTTTTATCAGCTATGAACATCTCCAGTTGAGAGAGCTCTTGACAGCATCCTCCACAAACTGCCTCCACATGAATTATATCCCTGTCCCCAGGAAGTCCAGTAAGCCTGACCCATCAAGCCCCACAATCAGCCTGAGGGCAGTGCAGTAACATCTGGAGGAGCTGCAGAGACCCTGGCACGGACCCCACCACTGCAGGAGTTTTGACAGCCAAACCAGATGCTGAACCATACAGCCCATCATCTCCATGGCTGTGGCACCACCGTGGAGGTTTGTGCAGGCTTGGGCAGTACTATATAGTTGGTCTGGAGTTTTCAGAGCCCTGTGAGTTTAAATCCCCTATGTCTCATTTTCCAAGCCCCAGACACTAACAGGGGGGCTCTTTCCCTGCAGGCTGAGGTTAATTGGCTTGTGCTTTTAAGAGGATAAAGCTGCGGAGACTCGGAGTCAGGGCTGTTCTCCAGATTTCCATTATAATCTACATTGCAGGCAAATAGCTTTCCTGATCAAATCATCTGTCCTCTCAGTACAGAGGATAAAGAGCTGGTGATGTGGGAAATCTGCAGAGTGGGAAATCTGCAGAGTGGGAAATCTGCAGAGTGTCTGTGCACGACCTTGATGGACAGAGGAGGAAGAAGAAGCAAACATTTTCTTGGCTGTAAGGAAACAGGAGTGAGATGCATGCAGGCACCCTGCCCTTGTCCTCCAAGTGTTCTGGGAGAGGAAGGAGGACGTGCTTGGAGAGACTGATCCACAGCATCAGCAGTTTGAGGGCCATTTCTGAGCCTGGTGTTATGCATCTCTTGACAATCTAGTAGGGAAACAAGATGGTACATGAGGCTGGGACCTCGCTGGGAAACAAGCCCAAAAAATGGGTAGGACTTGTTGCACTCCTGGCCCTTGAAAACTAGCTGAACCTTCTCCAAGTCAAAGCCACATTTCAAACACCTGTGGGAGGGAAGAAGGAATGAGGAGAAGCTCCAGCAAGCAAGAGGTGGTGGTGGTACCTCCCCGGAGACAGAGCTGCTTGTCTTAAGTCTGCAGGTTGTTCTCCAGAAAGCATGGAGGATCAGTGTTGCTTTTGGGACTTGTAGTTGTTACACAAAGAAAGCAGTTACCTGAAGACAAAACAACAGTGAGGTCAAGAACTGGGGAGCAGCTATTTTGGGACACAGAGATTGTTTCACCTCTTCAAATCCCACCTGTGAAATGGGAAAAGTGAGATTTGTTTTCCATTTTTGTCTGTTTCAAACTCCATTTTGCTACCCAGTTCACTAGACATCTTTCATACCTGCAGAAACTGCAAGGAAAGTTTGGTTTTATTTCCCAACAACACACAACACTCCTAGTCCTTTTATCTCCAGTCTCTGGAGATACTTACTAGTGTACTTGGCTTTGCACACTTGGCACCTGAATATCCATGTTCAGGTGAACATCATCATGTGGGATTCCCACACCACACTCAGCTCTCACAAGCAAACAGATGCTCTGTTGTCTTATATATNAATCATCATGTGGGTTTCCCACCCCACACCCAGTTCACCTAATAATTTTAACTTTACTGAAAGTTTGTTTTTCTAAAGTTCTAAAAATGATACAAATAAAATTTCTTCAAAAACAGTCTGGACCCAAAACCCCAAAAACTCAAAGCAGGTGGTGAAGTTGCTCAACTGCTTGAGCTTTTCCATGTCCAGTTGTGATTGCTGCAACCTATTTCCCACAGAAAAACACGAGTGACTTGCAATCTTCAAGTCCTTGGCAACAAAATCACGTGGCCCCATCACCTCACCTGAGATGGCCTCAGAAAACAGGAGGACTATTTGCATCCATTGCACTGAAACCAGGAGTAGGGAGGAGCTGCCTTCCAGCTGCAAGGCTGAGCCAAGTTTGTCTGGAACATCACAGAATCACAGAACAGTGGGGTGGGATGTCTGGAGATCATCTAGTCCAACCACCTCCCCCCTGTCAATCCCCTGCTAATGGAGCACCTCAGCAGGCTGCACAGGACAGAGTCCAGGTGGATTTGAATGTCTCCAGAGATGGAGACTCCACAACATCTCTGGGAACCCAGGGCTCTGCCACCCTCACAGTAAAGTTCCTCCTCATGGTTAGGTGGAGCTTCCACTATTCCAGTTTGGGCCCATCATCTCTTGTCCTGTCCCTGGGCACCACTGAAAAAAGACTGACCCCATCCTCCTGACCTCAAGTATTTATCAGCAGTGATAAGATCCACCCCCTTCAGTCTTCTCTAGGCTAAAATAAACATCTTCTCCTGAAGTTTCTTTTGTGGAGACACTATTTCACTACAAAAGGTACTCAGATTTTCTTTCCTACTCCAGCCCTTACCTGGCACACTTAATAACCAAGCAAATCAGCACCAAGACTGACATGCTTTGTACTACAGGTACAAATGCTGCTCCTGAGCATCCCACTATCACCTGCTGACACTCAAAGCAGTGACCTACCTTACCTCTGCAGCTCAGCACTTCCACTGCAGGGAACTGAAATACAAAAACCAGCTCTATCGTCCTCCCCATCTATCCTTTAAACAGTGCTTAGGACTGGGAGGAAAAACGAATGTTGAGTTTTCTCTCTCTCACACAGCCGTATATTCTCACTGCTGGGCTTCTAACCATAAATATTACAAGATATGTGTCACAGGGGTGATTTGTGAGAGGAGAGAGGATGTTTACCTACGGTAAATTACAGTCTGCTGCTTTGTGTTCTCCTGAAATTTCAATTACTGAGCTATTCTTTTATTTCTAGCTTTCCTATAGGTTTTTCTCATTTAGACAATGAGCACCACAGTTCAAGTTTGTTCCTGTGTATCTTAAGGTTTTATTCTACCCTCATTTTATCTCAGTGCTTTATACTCCACATGTGTGTGTTTCTCTCCCTGTATTCACATTTCCTGCTTTCAGCTATTATATAGTATCTTGTTCTTGATTAAGTTGCTGCTGCAGCTACAGGGTAGGCAGTTTGGGTTCAGGAACAGGACTGCAAGCTCTCTGAAACATCCCACACATGATGCATCGCTTTTGGACCTGAACTGCCGACTCCCTCGCTAGGAAAAATGGTCAGTGTCTGCAAATGAGGATTTTGAGGGAGGACAGTGACATCTAAGTTTAAGCTTGGTGTGTTTTGCACAGCTGAGGAGGAATAGTGTTTACAGTCTTGGTTACACTCTGTGGAGCTGGCTGCAGAGATTGACAGAGCAGAAGACTGACACAGATCCAATTGCCAAGAGGGAAAACTCTTTTCCTGTTCACTAGGACTGAGGGACAATCTATAGCAAACAGAAAAGCCCCTTTATTGGTTTCCCAGCTTGTAAAATTTCCTTCTTCTCCTGGAGATAAACCATGAGATCAAGAGAGTCTTGATATGGGCTTGACATGTACAAGTCCAGCCTGGTAGACATTTAGCTGATAGTTTTCCTTGGTCCCTTTAGCATTTCAGAAGGGTCTGTGTCATCGTGACTATGTCATACTCAGTTTTGCATAGTTTCAATGCAAATTTTGGAAAAAAAAAAAAGAATGCATAATTTTGGCCAAGAGATAGACTTCTGATTATTGCAGTGCTTAACAATCTTTACTCTGTTTGTGTTGGAGCATAACTCTGATCATATCACATCTTGGCCAGTTTCCTGGCATTATTGTTGTTTGAGATAATGTTTATGATTGAGTTCAGCAAGATGTGCATTTCCTTATCTTTCCACATGTCTATGAATGCCAGTATTTGGAGTAAATCCAGCAGAATCTCAGGATGATTTGACAGAGACAGGCCAACAAGAAAATAAGAAAAGGGAAAAAGGTGATGGAAATGGCAACAATTTGTAATTTCTTCCAGTGTCTAATAACTTCTGGGCATTGCCAGCTCTGAATTGTGGAGTCCAGAAAGACACTAAACAGGCAACATTAAAAAGTGACCTGTATGCACTAGGTCATAGTGGGGAATCTCTTTGCCCTGATGCATTTCCCTTCATAGGACTGCAAAAAAAAAGGAAGACTAGAAATGAGCTCAGTAAGATACTTAATATTCATGAAAAAATTCTTCTAGTGCAGTTGGATTTCTCATTAAGTATAGACTATATAAGTCATTTTGGAGGCAGGAACACCAGTGCTGAAATCCAAACACATTTGGGACCTTACTCCTAATAATTTGTTATCAGGAGTAGTAAGATGTTCTTCAGTCATAGCATGCTCAGGGTTTCAGTAGCTTTCAGTACAGTCATGATGGAAGGAGTGGACAGCAGTTAAGGGCTCTCTGAACTGTTATGAAAACTTCAGGATGTCAATAAATGTTGTACCAGTACCAGTACAAACTGGTCAGAAATATTTGCAATTGCCAAGTGCAAAGTGCTTTGAGATCCTGGGGTGAAAGGAATGGGAGATGAGCAAAGCATCTTCCTCACTAAACTCCTTAGCCATGGTAATTCTACACGGTCATCATTCACAGGAAGAATGTTTTATTTAGGAGGGAATAATCACATCTTGCAGCCAAAACATGAAATCCAATTATGCTGTGAACTAAAGGCTGTTTTTAAAAGGTTTATCATTTCTCAGCTTTATCCTCATCAGCTGCAAAAGCGGGTTTTCTTCCCTTCTTTCCTTTACTTTCGAAAAGGCTTAGTCTCTTCTTTTCCCCTTTCCATCTTCTCTGAGTGCCAACTTTCCCTTCTCTATGACAGAATTAACAGTTAGACTTTGCTTTGGATTTTTGCCTCACACCTTCAGTATCTCCCCACAAAAATCAAGGCAACCTTGTTAGCACTGCTCGTTTCATTGTTTTCCATCTATTATGAAATGCAAAACCATGGGAGTGCTGAAAATGGATTTTTCTGCTTGCTTCCTCCTCTTGAACAGACTTTTAAGCTAGACTTTGGGTCTAGTCCTTGTAAAATGTCCATCCATAGGGAAATAGTTTCTTAAAGCAGTCATTTAAAGGTGTGGTACCTCTTTCTCATGATAGTAGTGAGTAAGGTAGGAAAGAGTTGGTTTAAAGAACAGCAGAGATGGTTCAGAATGAGACACTCTTCTGGGGTATTGGTGTGTTTGCAGAGATTGGCTAGGAGGTGATAGCAGTGGGTAGAGCTGCCACCCTTGAAAGACTGAAGACATACATCTGTCAGGAACCAATTTGGTGGTGGAGATCATCCTGCCTTGCTATCTTTCAACCTCTTTGCAGCCCTAATTTCCAGTGACCAAGGAAGTTCTTTGCTGGCTGACATCCCTCTGTATTAGTCATTGTAAATCCTCCCATGCAAATCCTACCCACCCTCTGCTCACATAATGCATCTGTCCTAGACCTGTGGTGTCTTTTTTACTGGCTGAAGACCATGCCATTGCCATAGTTGAGTCTGTGTAGAATCAGTGATCCCTCTTCTTTCTTTTCATGACTTCAGCAGCGACACTTTCAGTGAGGCTGATACTCATGTCAGGATACAAATTAATGCCATCATGGCTTGCAGTTAGTTATAGGCAGCAGTTGGAGACAATGAGAAACAGACCTATCAGTATGTACCAACATGCACTAGGCTGGACATTGGACAGTTTGCAAATGAACACTTCTCCTGGAGGAGTCGGTCATTCTTTTCCTATAGAATAAAGAGAAGAGGTCCTGAAACCCAAACTGGTTTCAGATCTCAGTGTCCAAAGATCCCAGGACTAATGAAGAGTGTCCTGTCTTCAGCAATAGAGACCTCTCTCTTCTCCTACTGTAGCTGCTATATCCCTAATTTGAATCTCATGACAATTGGAAAGCTCAAGATGGATGATCTCCAAGCCTTTCCTCCCTAAATCCTTGATTCATTAGTTAATGTCTGAAAAGCACTTTGGAGCTCAAGAGTGCTAAGTGCTATTATTATTAGAGACCTTTCATATGAATGTTGATTGAGAGAGATAATTGTTATCTTTCATTCCTTTTTTTTTTTCTTTTACTAGGGAAAATGGTCTTCCTCCAGAAGTAGAAAGGAAAATCTGGATGGGGTACTAAGACAGGAAGATGATGGTGTAGTCATCATGCTCATCTGTCACATCAGTGACTCTGGGACACAGTACCTACAAGAGGGCAGCTGAATAGGTTGCAAA
Source organism: Heliornis fulica (assembly GCA_013399135.1). Taxonomy (NCBI): domain Eukaryota; kingdom Metazoa; phylum Chordata; class Aves; order Gruiformes; family Heliornithidae; genus Heliornis; species Heliornis fulica. The sequence goes on from VXBZ01002378.1 coordinate 157,102, forward strand.
GATGTGAGAAAATGGCTCAGAGGTGCATGCACACAGTAGAAATACTGATCCATAAATTCTGTTGCATCCTTAAGACACTGGCAGAGGGAGGCCCCCACCACAGTTTGTGTTGGCTAAGTATCTCCTGGTTGTGAGAAGAGCCCAGACACCCAGCTCACATGGGGACATCTAAACTGTATTCACTTTTGGCATCTGAATCAGAAGTGAATCCATCTCCATAGCACAGATGTCTCCATCAAATCAAGTCACCAAATGTTGATGTTACAAACTGCTTCAAAGAAAAAATTAACATTAGGCACAATTCCTTTTGACTCAAGACTGAGAGCTAAAATCAGGGCAGGCTCTAAATCCATGGATCTATTTAGAACTTGACTGAGTAAAACCTTAGGGGATCAGGTCTTATTGGCACTGCATTTGAGGGGATGAAGAGGGGTGGACAAGAGACTTCAAAAAGTCTTTTACATCCTTAATTATTAAGTGATTCTTTGATTGGGAAGACAAATTGGACCTCTGGGTATATATCTCTTTCCATTGACTTTAAAGGGAGACAAGGGAGAAGCTAATTCAGACAGAGGCATCTACACCAGGGATAAATAAAATTAAGTGGGTTCAATGCCATGCCACTAACTCTAATGTCTTTCACAGCTGTATATCAAGGCAACTCATAACAGGTGGGGGAAAGCAGGACTTGCTACTAGTGATGGAAGAATCACCTTCTTTCTGCCTCTCCACCAAGAGTAGATAGTTTGAAGAACTTGAATAAGCTTATATTTTTGCATGGAGAAAAGGAAGGAAAGGAATTCATCCACCATCATTTGCCTCTGAGAAGTATTGCCATAATGGATTTGGAGGGTTTTCTGTGCTTGTGGCAGCTGTGATGTAATCTGAAGCTCTAGGCAAGAAATTCTGAACTTGCTTGAACTGTATGTCCAGTCTCTCCTGATTTCTCTGTATGCACAAGCAGCTGTTCTGAGCCACAGAAAGGTGAACTCTAAGACCTGAAATACACTCAGACCTGGAAGATAGGCAGATACCCACAGGAGAACTGCAGGCTAGATGCCAGTTGGGAATCAGCTAGTTGACAAATTGCCAGCCCATGAAAAGTAAAAATAAAGGTTCCTATAGGGCATCATCCAATTCACAATTAGCACACTGGGGAACAAGACTGACTCCTCAGGTTTAGTTTCATCCAGATCTCATCTGACTCCACATCATGGTCTCCAACCCACACAGGTTTTCCATGGAAAGGAAGCAAAAGAAAGCAACCCAAAAAGGACCCACAATGCTCTTTGCACTGATTCCCATTCAGTGGGGACCAAGACTCTCTGCAATCTTGTTGTCCTGAGACCATGGAAATAGTCATGCCTCAGCTGGCCTTAAGATGCACTGGACCACACACTGCAAAATTAATGTTTAAACACAGACAGAAAGAACAGGGCTCTTCCCCTGGAGCCCTGTTGTCACTTGTGCCCCATATCCCCAACAGCAGTATCGTCCTCCTTCTCTCCAGCTTCATTTCCCCTCTGATGGTTTCACCAGGTTGGCACTTGCTTTGCAGCCTTTTCCATGGAAGTAAGAAACAAAGTCAAAACCCATCTTCATCTCTCATTGATCATGCCTGCCCAGATCCTTTCACTTTGGGTTAATGGGGCCCAGAGATGCTCATTTTGCACAGCTCTCCTCATGGAATGAATATAATTTACAAAGACCAAAGATATTACTCTCACAAAATAAATTTGCTAAACTGCTATTGCCCTATCTTCCCATTTTTATTGAGCTGGGGTTGCATTAACATTAATGAAATGTAAAAGGAGAAGGGGAGGGGGGAAAAGAAAGAAAGAAAAAGAAAAAGAGGTCTTCCTAAGCAAATAATAACTATTCATTCACAATTCAGAGGAAAATTATGGCTCTTTTACATGTTTGAACCTTTCCACTGGATTTCACTCTTGGTTTTACTAAATTATGTGCAAATGATGGAAGCCCATGCATATATATGAACGTGCATTGCAAAGTTGAAATGTTTTCTTAGCCTGAAAATTATTTAATTTTTCATTGAGTCTGTATCTTGTTTTTTGTTGTTTGTTTGTTTGTTTTTTCTGGTTCCCTTTCAATCTGTGTAATGCTAGGGAAAAGGAAATTCCTCTTTCTTCAAGAGACCTTCCTGGATTTTTCTGGAACAAAGAAAACATTTCATGACTCAGTGAACTCTCTGAAGGGAAAACACAGCCATTCCTGCCCAGTAGAAGAATGCCGCCCAAAAAATCCAGGTCCCATTGAATTGTGATTTTTATTCAGATTTGAAAATCATAGTACCAGCCAAGATTTACTTTATCAGATTGTGTGCAGACAATGTAGTTTCACACTTCAGGATTTAAACAAAAAGGCAAATGAGAGAAGCTGAAGGCAAGGAGGAAGATGAAAACAGACAACAGTTAAAGAGCAACTGCTTTATCAGTCTCAAGACATCTTCAGGGTTCCTTCAGTCTTGTGGCATGTGGGTCTTTCCAGCAGTTTCCTTCCAGGGAGGCTTAAGACACTGGGAGCAGAAGAGTCCCCATCTCTAACCATTAAGCATCCACATCCCTGCAGCTGTCACATGAGGTCCCACTCCTCAATAGCCTCAGCTCTGTCAACACTGACATACATGCTTGGCCCCACTGAGACAGTGGGAATAGTTCCAGCCCTCAGAGCCCCTCGTTGCCCATTTTGATGTACCTGATACTGCACAGAATTCTTAGAAAATTGAAAGAAATGCTGCAGGCAAAGTGCAAAGCTGGTCATGCAAGTCAGGAGGCATTTTTATTGAGGCCAAACCCCTTGTCTGGACCTGGATCCTTGGGGATGGCAGTGCACTGGGGAGGTCTTCGACTATTCACCATCGATTTCAGTTATCCTCATCATGAGGTTGCACAGGGCAACTGCCTAGCTTTGCCCATGCCAACTCTTGCCCCTGCCTTGGCAATCAGAGTGTAGGCTGATAACCTGGTCTAGCAAAGTTTTGTTTTATTTTCAGTCTATATGGCTATTTTCCTGCCATCTTCCTTTCCTGTTCACCCTCAAAATGCACTGCTCACATGAAGCAGCAAAAAGTACTGGTGTAAACAGAAAATTGCAAGCTGCTTGGGATTTCTTGATAAACTATCCTTAAGTGTAGTTACTCCATGTTAGTGAAGGGCTTGGCTTGTGCATATCATGCTGGTGACCTGATAAGGTGGTGTGAGAGTGAGCAGCCAAAGCTCTAATGCTCACCCTTGCCTTTTCAGAAGAACAGACTGACAGCACTTGATCTAAAGGAAAACTCTTTTGAGATAGACACCTCAATGATATGCCTGTACTTGCTTCTGTAAAATGCTAGAATACGCTGGGTTGTTCAAAAATAAACAAAATTTTGTAAGAAAGTTCAAATTGGGAATTAATTCCCCTTCTTACAGGGAAGAAAACCCCAACCAACCAACCAAACAAACAAAAAAAAAACCCATACCAAAATTTCATTCCAAAATCTATCTTCAAGATTCAACTATCTTCAACTTGCTTTTACTTTTTTGGAACAAGAAAGCCTTTCCCTCAAGCATCACCCAAGATGACAACAGTGCCAGACCTTCTCCCCTCTGGGAGTATGGTTGAGGATAAGAACATGCCCTCAACATGTGGGTTGTGTCTCATGATGTGGCAGTATCTAAGGAACACATTATGGTTGCTCACAGAGAACAGAACAGTGATTTCTCCACTGAGCCTGGGCCTTGGGCTGTTTTTTATCAGCAGTGCACTGAATCTAACACCAGGAACTGCAGAAACACTGTCAGTTCTTGCCAGACTCACCTTCAGCCCATGAGGTCTTGAAAAGACTTGAAAGACTTGAAAAGTACCCCACTAACCCACTCTCACTACAGATACATAGCTTTGACTGGAAAATTCCACCTTCAAACTTCCCTTATTTATTCTTCTGCAAAAGACCCATTTCTAAACACAAATAACCACAAACTTGGTGTGTTATGTGGAACACGATGCTCTGGGCCTATTTGAAAACCTGTACATGGCTTGAGAAAGCAATATAGGTTTCTCAGTAAATCTTGGGCTGCTTTGAACTCTAACCTGTAATGTCATCCTGAATCATAACCACAGATTTACTCTGGACTGAGCCTCAGGACTCCTCAGAAAGTCTGGCATTTCCCCCATCTCTGCTTCATGAAGTCTACTAAAAACATTATCTTTTTCTACCTAGGTTTATAAAAAACTTGCTTTCTTTCCAAATAGCCAACCCCTCTATTTGAAATCCTTAGCTAGATGTCCTCCAGACCAGAGGCCATGGGTTCATTCTCAACTTCCTCATTTTTTAATAAACTTCTCAGTAAACCTCATTTCTGTTTCAAAGCTTGCTACGACATCCCTGCACCCTGGAGCTTTGCCTAGCTTTGGGTTTCCAAATGAAAGCCTACTGCTGGCTCATTGTTTTACAACCCTGACCTAAGCCCTAAAGCCTAGGATGCAAGGCAGTGTCATGATTACTCCTGCATTTGGCAGGAAAAATACATCTGAAAGAACAATTAACACTCTGTTAATGTGCCAAGGAACAGACTGATCTACATGTTGGCCAAAGGCAACTAGCAACTGCTGTTTACCTTGATAGTATGTGCTAATGTGGGGCAGTTCTGATAGCAGAGCATATTCTTAGCCTTAAAGCACAATGATAGATGAGACATCCTTCTCTAATTTCCCATCCTCTCCATTAGTGGGGGGGAAAGCAGATAAAGCCATCAGCAGAATCCTGCAGTCCAACTTCTCCTTGGCAGATAATAATGCAAATTGCATCAACAAGAGTGGTAAAAATTCACAACAAGAAAATGGGGTTGACCTCAGCTCCATCGGACAACACCAAATTCCACCCCAAGGCAGACTCAGGTCCTGTTCAGATCACCACAGCTTCTACCAGTCATTAACATGCATGCCCATCTGGCCTTTCAGACTGCTGCCTGTGCCCTGTCATGTTGCTGTCACTAAACCTGATACAATACCTTATCAAAGAATAAAAGTTTTTGCAAGTTTATCAAAATAATTTCTGCATCTTATACGTTTAAAGATGTCTGACAGATCCCATGTTGCTGTTCCCCTCCCACTTTGTGACTTTTCCCTCCAAGGGATGTACCCACCATGCCCCTGGCTAGTGAACCAGTGCACAAAGAGAGAGGACACGATCATCTCTTGGTGACTCCGTGGTGGCATTGTACTGTCCACAGCAGAAGATGCTGGCCTGTCCCATTTTTCATTTAATTTCAGGACTCCCTGCAAAACCTCAGATCGAAGAAAGGCAGTGATCTATAAAGTGAAATTTCACCAGGAAAGGTGCAGCATCCATTCAAGATGGAATAGAAGTCACCACAGTAATGAAGATGGATAGATGGATAGACAGACAGACAGATATGTAGATAGACAGGTAGATAGATGATAGTCTGTATCCTGTATATTAAAGCTGTAGACAATCTATCATCCAGTCTCTCTCCCCTCTTTTATTCCTCCCCTTTTTAAAATTATGCCTATTGCTCCAGTGAAATTTATTACAATGTAAGAAATAATGACTTTTTAAAGATATTTTTTTACTTTTTAAGCAGAGGTGTGAGGGCTCCCTGAAAACAAATGGATGAAGATGTGAAAGCTTATTGGATTGTCACGTCGGATACATTATCCCCAGGGCTCTGAATGAAGAATTAGACCATGGAGATCTTATTTGACATTAGATGTTTCAATTTCTCCAAGAACATTAGGCACGTTGGATTCAGCACTGAATTCAATAATAAACAACAGCTCTGACCCTCCCCCCTTCCCCTTTTACCCCTTAGCATTTTAAGTCAGAGACATGTTATTAAGATTTATTTTACATTTTTATTATTGCACTCACAAGAAAAGAGAGATCATATTTGCATAATTCATTTTTATACAAACTTTTATGTATTACTTACAGCTGCTGATTCTTCCCCCTTTAATGTCTGTGTTTATATGGCAGTAAAACAGTGACATTCAAACAATACACAGAAAATGATTTACTTCAAGCCTGCAGGTATTGCTGTATATTTATTAACCCCTGGGAATTATTTTGATTGAAATCCTTTTGGATAATTCTCATCAATAGGCTGAGGCTGTGCACTTGCTAGGAGCTTTCCAGATGATAGAAGGCAAGAGTTTAGCATCAGACCATCCTGGGGTGAGCAGTGAATGGCCATCTGGCCATGGTGGTGGTTGGAGTATTTTTAGTCCTGATGCATCTAGTTGGGACAGCAGTGCTGGGTGCAGGATGAGTGCTAAGACATGGTCCCTGGTGATGAACATGGAGGAGGAGCACCAGACCACCCAGCTTCATGCAAAGTTAGAAGCATTGTCTGGGGACATCTCCCTATCCTTTGGGCCAGACCAACACATCCACATGTGAAGGTCCTCATTGTACCATGGACATATAGAATCATAGAATCATAGAATCATAGAATGGCTAGAGTTGGAAGGGACTCCTAGAGGTCATCTAGTCCAACCCCTCTGCAAGAAGCAGGGACACCCCAACTACATCAGCTTGCTCAGGGCCTCATCCAACCTGGCCTTGAACGTCTCCAGGGATGGGGCATCCACCGCCTCTCTGGGCAGCCTGTTCCAGGGCTCCACCACTCTCACAATAAAGAACTTTTTCCTAATATCCAATCTAAATCTCCCTCCCTCTATTTTGAAACCATCACCCCTTGTCCTGTCACAACAGGCCCTACTGAACAGCCTCTCCCCATCTTTCTTGTAGGCCCCCCTGAGGTACTGGCAGACCGCTAGAAGGTCTCCCTGGAGCCTCCTCTTCTCCAGGCTGAACAGCCCCAACTCTCTCAGCCTGTCCTCATAGGAAAGGTGCTCCAGTCCCTTTATCATCTTTGTGGCCTCCTCTGGACCCTCTCCAACTGGTCCATGTCCTTCTCATGTTGGGGGTTCCAGAACTGGAACTATATACTCCATGCCTCACACTCTATATATACTCCATGCCTCACCAGACTTAGGTCCACCTTCTCCACCTCACCTCCCAAGAGCTGCTCAGGGCTGGCTGTGACAGACTACTTTGTTGAATGTTAGCATTTCTTGTCCTCCTAGGTAGACACCTTCTCTCCCAGACATACCTATGGCCATGTACCCCAAACTACTCCTTTTCTCTGCATTTTCACGTGCTGCAGTCAGTGGTGGTGGTGGTGGTGAAAGTTGTTGTCATGGTAACTCTCTTTTCCCCTTCCGCTAATTCTGCAGGATTTCTTTCTATGGAATTGATTCGTGAATGTGCTTCCTTGTCTTGGTCACCCTTTAAAATAACAGCTATCAGGAATATTTCAGGAAGGTAAAATTTGCTGGGCTAAGGGCTTCTGTGAGAGGCTGACACTGAAACAATACCTACTTCGACTGCTGCACCCTCCAGGTGCTCTCAAAGGAAGCACAAGAAGTCCCAAGGCAGAAGAATTTCCTAACCAAAGATCCTCCCTCATCCCCAGTTAAGTCATGATGTGTTCTGTCCCTGACACTTGACTGACCTAAAGAAACTCTCACCTTTCTTCTCCCTCACAGTTTAGTCCTCCTTCAAGACCTAAATTTTTATGAGGAAAGGCTGAGTGAGCTGGGGCTGTTCAGCCTGGAGAAGAGAAGACTGAGAGGGGATCTCATCAATGTTTATCAATATCTGAAGTGTGGGAGACAAAGGGAGATGGCCAACCTCTTCTCAGTGGCCTGTGGGAACAGGACAAGGGGCAATGGTCACAAGTTGGACCACAGGAGGTTCCACATTGATGTGAAGAAGAACTTCTTCATGGTGAGGGTGACGGAGCACTGGAACAGACTGCCCAGGGGGGTTGTGAAGTTTCCTTCTCTGGAGATATTCAGGACCCATCTGGATGCCAACCTGTGTGACCTGCTCTAGGGAACCTGCTTTGGCAGGGGGCTTGGTCTTGATGATCTCTCAAGGTTCCTTCCAACCCCTACAGTTCTGTGAATCTGTGAAATTCATGGTCTTGTTGGAATACTGGGACAGCACATTCCACAAGTTAGTTATGGATTAAGCAAACATGGTATTTAGTTTCTCACTTTACCATTGCTGCTCTCATTTGAGAAGAGACTTATAGATTTCTCTATAATACTCCTAATAAATGTATTATTCCTATTCTCATTATTATATGTTATTTTAGATACCTTCTTGTACTCTCTAAAAACAACTTCCCTAATAGTTTCCAGTGTCTTTGGTTGTTTCAGCATAGACTGTCTGCTGCATTGCCCTTCACAATCTTTTTCAATCACTCCCACACCAGCTGTCCCTGGTACAACATTGCTGGAAAAGGTCTAGAGATGCAGTTGGTCATCAAATCCCCATGGCAGGACATGTAGACAAACAGAAACCCTCTCTCCAGGGCAATTCACCCCTTTCTGTTGGTGACCTCTTTTCAGAAGGGAGAATGACTTCTCTGTGTCCATTGAGTAGGGGAAGAACCTCGACATGGATTCACATTCGGAGGCTTGGTCCATATCACAGTAATGGAATCAGAATGCTACAGGCATCCTCCTAAAAGACAAAGCAGCTTCTCTCTTAAAAAAAAAAGCATCCTTACATGTGTTTTCTATTGACAGTGAGGCTTTATATCAAAGGCTGTGTTTGCCATTGGCCGAGTGTGATGGCATGGTGTGTCTGGTGAAGAGGCCTGGATTATTTTTTTTACAAAAAATACACTAATTTCACATAAATTTCTGTGAGGCTGGGGGATGGGAAGAGATTTAGACCCTCCTCACTTAGGAGACCCACAGATAAGGGATTTCCAAAGAAGCAGGCAAATGGTTTTGTAAAACTACTTTGTCAGGAGCATGGCAGATGGATCTGGTTTTGCCTCTTCCCTCCAATTTAATCTCCAAATCTCTCTCCAGCTTGTTTCTCCTTGCTAGAAACATGGAAGGCCATTTTCATACTGCCAGAAGAGACTCCTAAAATGGACTTAAATATTTTCTATAATATTTAAGGTCAAGAGGACAAGGAGGTATAGCAACTATCAGCACTCCAACAGGCTGGATTTAATGACACTTCTATAGGGAAAGGTTCCCCGGAGTGTTCTTCACATCCCTTCTAAAGTCAAAGTGAAAATTCATTCACCCAGCTAGAGATTTATCTCACCTAACCTCTCCCATCTGAGTACAAACATTACCCTCTGAGCCAGCATTCTTGATGTTCTTTATAATCAGGGGAGAGAAATAGCTGCTTCTAGAGTGAGATTTGTCTGCTCTGGTTTAGACACCTCTCTCTTAGGACAAGATGAACTGCACACCAGCAATGAACATTTCTCTCCAGTAGTGATAAAAGGGCTTAGCAATACAGTCATAATCTTGTTATGGGGCAAATGGAAGATCAAATATATATATATATATATATACACACATATATGAAAATATATATTCTTAGAACAGTCTTAATAGTCTAAATTATGCAATTGGTACAATAAAGTTCCATTAATGATACAGCTAAAACTGATATACTGACATATTCCCACCTTCCACTATCAATCTCTACTTCTGGTGGGCCTCAACTCTACCAGTGTTCCTCCTCCTCCCAGGGCATGGATGGGCAGTTTGAGACTGTAAGTCTCCACCACCCTGAGGTCTTCTGTGGTAGGGTTCGTGGTGGGATTTCTCCCTCCCCACTCTTGGGTTTCCTCAGAGGTATCTTCACCCTCTCTACCCCCATCATCTGCTGCCATTTCCCTTGTCCCTGGCACCAGTGGTAGAGCTACCAAGCCTCATCCTGGGCACACCAAGATCTGGTGTTTGCTGGGCAGTGCCTGCGCAGGGTGGCAGCTCTTGGCCATATGGGGTGTCCCCAGTGCTGTGCTAAGGCAGGTTGGACATGAGTCCTTGGCCTTGGAGACTTGTATCGCAGGGATGCCCAGCTCAGGGCATGGCAAGCCAGAGACATCCTGAGACTCCCTAGTGTAAGATCAACTCAAAGGCATAGCTGCTGTTCCATTCTCTCCATGGCATACTCTGCTATCCAGCCTAAAAGGTCCTCCAACCTTCTTTTTATTTTTTCTTTTTTTCTTTTTTTTTTCTTTTTTTTTTTTTTCTTTGAGTCATGGAATAATTCAGGTTTTTTTTTTTTTCCTTTGAGTCATGGAATAATTCAGGTTTCAAATGACCTATGACACTTTTCCTCCAACATACCATCAGGGTCAATAGAGAATATTTTTTATGTCAAAGTTAGATGAAGTTGCTTTCAAAGAGATGCATTTTCCTTTAAAATCTCCAGTTGATACTACAGTTGAAATAAAATAATATCTACTCCATTTCTTAAGTTCTTTCTCACCCCTCTAAGCTCAGCACCTCTTATGAGCAGACGTTTCAGATGCTGTGAGCATTTTTCTACTCACACAAAAGAGGTCAGAATCCAGTGTTAGCTCCACTTATCTGTCATGAAAGTTGATGGGAAACCTCCTATTCCCCCAGCTCACAGAATTGCATTTCATGGACAAGGTATTTTAGAAAGTATTATGCTTAGAGTTTGATGGTTTGATCCTACCTTGTTTCGGACCATGTAGAGATGTGCCTTCAGCTTTGAAGGGAAAAGGGGAAGACACTTAATCAATAGCCATGTGAGTGATAAGCACATAAAACAGATGAGGTTGGCCAGCTTGTATAATCATCAGCAAGACCATATAGGTAATGTATTATTCAGGAAAGAGATGACCATGGTGGGGATGTTTTTTATGAGGGTCAAGACTGCTTAAGGAGTATCTCCTTACAGGTAGTTATTTTCATGTAGCCTCTCCCTGGAGAATTCAGAGTTAATTATTATGTTTAGAAGGGGGAGGGGAAATCACAGTGAACATTTTTGGCTGTGTCTGAGGAGGTCAGAAACAGGAGATTTAGACTTAGAGTATGATCTTTTTCTTCCCCCACCCCAGGAATACTTTTTGACCAACGCAGTATTGTTGCTGTAGAACTTGGACCAAATCAGCCAAGACTTATGACCAGAACCTACTCTCAAACAACTCTACTTCATCCACCACCAATCCCAACAGATCCTTTCCAGCTTCAAGCTTGCCTGATTTTAGCCCTGTTACTACAGCTGTGCAATGCCTAATGGAAACACTCAGGATACACTTCTGGCTCCAGCTGTGCTTCTTGAAGTGGTTACCACTCCCAAATGCACTTGCAGCTCTTTATCACCTTCCTCCTGCTTCCTCCTCCCCTAGATCAGCTGAAGTGCTCATGCAACTGCTTCCTAACCCACTACACTTGGTATGAACTGGATTAGCAGAAATGTACTTTTGAAGCTGTTTAGAGCAACCTGGCTCACTTGGGCTGTAGCACATTAGGGAGGAAGCTCACGAGCAGCTCGATGCAGCAGATGCAGCTAGCATACATAAGAGGTGATGACAACATCCAGCTGAGATCATGGCAGAGGCAGTACTCTCTTCAGGCCACTCAGAGGGATTTTTGCCTCATACAGAGAGGATTAAATACTGCAGATCTATTTAACCAACTCCCTTCTGTAGCATTTCCACACTCTTCTTTGTAACTGTTGGTGTTTAAAAATTAATAATTACAAGATCATCCCAGTAATCATAATAAAACACAGGGATACTAATTTTTCTTTGGCATTTATTGACTATGATGACTGGTGCTCTTACAAGACAACAGTGCTCTTCTGGAATATGAGTCACAGTTGGTATATCACAAGGAAAGATGATGTTTCAGAACTTAATCTGGACCCAGCTGAGCAAATCAGCCCTTTTCAAACTATATATAGGCTTTCCATCTAGGAATGTGCAAAGGCTGTATGAGAAAGCCACCAAAGTGCCCTTTCAAACCTAGAATGCTAGATGCTATTCAAGGCCCAGAAAATAAGACAAACAGAAGCTGCCACTTAAATTGCCATTCTTATGGTCTGTCTCTCTTTCTCTCTTCATGCTGGAGTTTGTGGTGACAGAATTACCATGGTTTTAAAGGTAATTTGAAAGCATCCAAAGAGGCAAATTATCACATGAAAATGCAAATCGTGCCTTATCTGGGCTGTTCCACAGCTGCACATCATCATTTCTTCATCTGTTGGGTTATTTTTGCATTTCTTTCCAGGTGAGATCTCAATAAAAATGGAGAGGAGGGGGGGAAGGCAGAGCTTCATTTGCCAGAAGAGATTTATGGCTCCTTTTATCCGAATGTAAAGTGTCCTTTAACAGGGAAGGAATATTAAACATTTTAAATCACCATCTATCATTCAACCCTTATCTGATGATGAGCACAAACTGCACTCACATACAGCACAGGTAACTCTGCCTTGTCTCCCATATTATCCCCTGGAGACCAGCATCTTCCAACCAGCTCTCCACACCCACCCCTCCACAATAGATATGCTAAGAGACTTTCTACCCCAAGGACAACTCCTGCAGTGTAAAGCAGTATTATGCTTCCAACTTCACTAGACCTACAAACACTCACTTCATCAAATCCATAATTATTTTCTTTGTGTTTCTCCTATATGTCCTCCAACACTAAAGGAAGCCATGTTGCCTTGGGTTTACACCATTCCAGCAAACACACTTTTCTGTGTGGTAAAGTATGTGATCTAGAGGCCTGCTCGCCTTTACACTGGTTGCATGGTCATTGATGAGCATGGATACTGGGAAAGGAAAACAGGTCTGATTGTTCCTACTTCCAAAAGATAGTTGTGGAGGAACATACAGAATCATGGAATCAATCACATTTGGAAGGGACTTCTGGAGATAATCTAGTCCAAACTACCACCAATGCAGCATCACCTACAGCAGGTTCCACAGGACAGTGTTCAGGTGGTTTTGAATCTCTCCAGAGAAGGAGACTCCACAACTTCTCTGGGCAGCCTGTCCCAGGGCTCAAGCACCTTCACAGTGAAAAGGTTTTTCATCATATTGGGATGGATTTTCCAGTGTTCCAGTTTGTGCCCATAGCCTCTTGTCCTATCCCTGGGCATCACTGAGAAAAGTGGCCCCATCCCCTTGACACTAACCCTTTAGATATTGATAAGTATTGATCAGATCCCCTCTCAGTCTTCTCCAGGCTAAAAAGCCCTAGCTCCCTCAGCCTTTTCTTACATCTGGAGCAGAGATGCTCCAGGTGCCTCATCATCCTCATAGACATTCACTGGACCCTCTCCAGTAGTTCCCTATCTGTCTTGAACTGGGGTGCCCAGAACTGGACACAGTACTCCAGATGTGTCCTCAGCAAGACAGAGTAGAGGGGAAGGAGAACCTCCCTTGACCTGCTGGCCCTGCTCTTCTTATTGCACTGAGGTTCCCACTGACAGCCCATCAGACTCCAGTGCTCCCAACACTCTCTTGTATGACTGGTAAGGCACAACAGTGACACAGGAACAAAGACATTTTGAGGAACATCCTCCTAGGCACCACATCTC
>VXBZ01002378.1:180749-192396 GCA_013399135.1 Heliornis fulica
GGGTGGCAGTGGGGGGTGGGGGTAAATGGGTTTCTTTGCAGGCTCCTCCTGTGCTCCTGGGGAGATGATGTGGGTTTTTTGCCTGTCTTCAATCTCAGAACAAGAGCTAAGTGTTATTGATCTGGGACCTAGAGGGAATATTTCTGAGCAGTTCACCCTGGCATTATTCCATCACTTAGCTGGTATTTATTATTCAAGGCTGGCAAGGGATTCCTGGCAGCATGCCCTGGCCAGACAGCAAGCTGGTGACGGAGGGGCTGAGTGAGTCAAGGGCAAATGAAGAGGAGAGTGAAGGGAAGGGGAAGAAATTGCAAAGTAGATTTTCCCTTCTCAAATTAACTTTGGTGGTTCCTGAAGTCTCTCTCTCGACAAAGTTTCCCCTGTGTGCATTAGAAACCCAAAGCAGGTTGCACACGTAGATCTTAACAGATGGTCAGCTCGAGCTGATTTTTAACTGGAAGTTAAGGTAAAAATGCAGAAAAACAGGACAAGAACCTGACAAGACTTCACCAATTGAGGAAGCATAAAGTGTGCATGCAAAGGAGCAAAGGGACACCTGTGTGGACACTTGCAGAGTGGAAAGGGGCTGTTCCTCAAAGCTAGGAGATCTGGGAAGAAAAGTCATTATAGAATCTGTCCCACCCAGTGAGCAGTGTCATTTGGTTTGTTCCCATCAGTTCAGATAGGTTTGTCTTGCCTTATGATTAATAGAAAGATATAGAACCATGTTGATTAATCTCTCCAGTCCCTTCTGAAGACTCCTGTCAAAACCATCCTTTATTCCTTGATAGGCAGGGACAAGCTAATTTGATGAAACCTGATGCAGCAACTCCTCTTGAAAGCTCATCAGAACAACAGCACAGCAGATGCAAAGCAGGTATCTCTCTTTGCCTAACAGTCTAGGAAGTAACTGCATCTGAAATAGGATAGTAAACCTTAGTGCTTGTCACTGGTGTCCTTGACAAGGAGAAAACTTAGAGAAAACAGGCACAAAGACACAGTTCATAGAAACACAGACTGGTCTGGGTTGGGAGGGGACCCCAAGGATCACCAACAAGCCTGCCACAGGCAGGGACACCAACCTCCAGGCCTGAATCTAGACAAGGTTGCCCAGGGCCCCATCCAACCTGGCCTTGAACATCTCCAGGGTTGGGGCATCCCCCACCTCTCTGGGCAACCTGTTCCAGCACCTCACCATTCTTTCTGTGAAGAATTTCCCCCGATATCCAACCTAAACCTTCCCTCCTTCAGCTTCAATCCATCCCCCTTGTCCTACCACTCTCTACCCTTGTAAAAATCCAATTCCCCTCCTGTCCATACGCTCCCTTTAAGTACTGGAAAGCTGCAATGAGTTTACCCCACAGCCTTCTCTTCTCCAGGCTGAGCCAGCCCAGCTCCCTCAGCCTGTCCTCACAGGGGAGGTGCTCCAGCCCCCTGATCATCTTCATGGCCTCCACTGAACCCATTCACTCCACATCTCTCTTGAATTGTGGGCCCCAGCTCTGGATTGCAGAACTGTGGATGGGGCCTCCCAAGGGCAGAGCAGAGAGGGACAATCCCCTCCCTGTCCCTGCTGGCCACCCCTCTGCTGATGGAGGCCTAGTTCTGTGACAATTCCCATTCTAATGTCCATCCAAGATCACAGTGGTGATTCAGGACAGTATCAAGGTTCATTCTCTGATGGTGGAGGATAGAAGGTGCAAACTTTCAAAGACAGATCAGATGAAACAAAAAAAACCTATCTACTGTGTCAGCTCTAATCCTGCCATATCTATGCAAGTTTTACAGGGCACTTTGCACAGGTCCTGTCTTTTTTTTTCTGGTTTGTGAGACAGCAGCACACCATACAACGTGAAGCAGGCTGAATGATGGCTTAAGGAGCAGGTAAAATGTGTCAGAGGATTGCCTGGAAGGAAGGAGTTAAGTCTCCACTTAATCTAGCACTAAACATTGCAACAGGGTTACAGCAAAGAAGGGACAGATAAAACTCTCTGCAAGAATCCATAAAAGCTCCTGGAGAGACAGCAGGCTGGGCAGAGCCTTTGAGAAGTTGAGCACATGGCACCTCATTTTCCTGGACTTGGCTGTAAACTTGTCTGTGCCTTTCCAGACAATAGTTCTGCCAGTTTAAAAGCCCTGGTAACCATTTCACTAAGATCATGTTCATAGAAAGGTGGAGAAATACTGCTTTGTCATATACAACAGCCCTGTCTGGTAGGGTGCAGTGAATTCCATTGATATTGATGTCAAGGTTCGTCACTGACACAGTGGACTAATGGACCAGAATATCTGCTTGGTTTTACTCTAGCTAAAAATTACATAAAATTCAAGTGGAGCAGTAGTAATAGTAGTAGTAGCAGCAATAACAATAATAGTAGCAGTAATAATAATTATAATAATACATTCCAGGTCTCTCAGACAAACAGCTACAAGGTTAGTCCAGCTCTCACTTATTTTACAAGAAACTCCAGGCACGGAATTTTGAGTCTTTGTGTTCCCTCCTTATAAATGTTTCAGCCTTCCCCCCAAAATTCACTGGAAGGTCTGTGGAAAAAAAATAATAATTCTCCAAGTTTAGGAATAGTGATTGATTTACTCAGATAATTGGTCTGATATCTCAAGTCTGAAAATGGGCTCATTATAAATGTTGGTCTGATAATGACATGTGAGAAGCTAAACCAAAACAAAACCCAACAGTAGCAACAACAAAAAAAATCTCTGTCCAGGCTCTTAAACTGTTAGTCTGTTAGATAAGGCTTACACCAGCAGAAGATGTGGTTGCTCTTCTCTTTGTGGTACATCAAAGTGCTGCCTGATCTTTCATATCAGTTATTCTTTGGATGAGGCTGGAAAAGTCAGACAGAAAAACCAAGTAGTGACAGATGCCTGTTCCCATGAGCTGCAAAGGCATCTTTTCTCAAGAACTGCACGTTGTTGCTGTATTCTGCACCAGCACTGCTGCCTTTCACAAAGGGAGGACCATGGAAATGAAGCAATCAGTGTGGCTTGATAATTAAGGTGGCAGCTAATGTAAGCATGGTAGGTTTGGGATGAAAGAAGGTATATTTTAATTATTAGTGTCCAATTAAATATTGAATAAGTTCCATTATTGTAGGGGGATTTTGGGTCTCTCAGGGACCCTCAGAAGAGTTAATTAGAGAGACTGCACACTTGTAGACATGGTGTGTATGTCCCTCCACCCCCTTCAGTGCTGCTACAGATCCCAGCACAAGAATTCAGGTATTTTCCAAGCTATGAGCCTGAAATAGGATTTATTTTGCATGTTTTAAATTATTAAGTGTCAGTCTATTTTCAACACCCCCGTGCAGTGCTACGGGCTTGGGAAAGAGTGGCCAGACAGCTGTCAGGGAGAGAAGGGCCTGGGGGTGTTGGTGAACTGCTGACTGAACATGAGTCAGAAGTGTGCCCAGGTGGCCAAGAAGGCCAATGGCATCCTGGCTTGTATCAGAAACAGTGTGGCCAGCAGGTCTGGGGAGGGGATTGTGCCCCTGTACTCAGCACTGGTGAGGCCACCCCTTAAGTGCTGCATTCAGTTCTGGGCCCCTCACTAGAAGAAGGACATTGAGGTCCTGGAGCATGTTAAGAGAAGGGCAACCAGGCTGGTGAAGAGTATGGAGGGCAAACCTTCTGAGGAGTGGCTGAAGAAGCTGGGGGGGTTTAGTATGGAGAAGAGGAGGCTGAGGGGAGACCATATCACTGCCTATAATGACCTGAAAGGGGTTGTAGAGAGGTGTGCAATGATCTCTTCAGCCAAGTGACAGGTGATAGGACAAAGGAAAATGAGCTCAAGCTGTGCTAGGACAGGTTCAGATTGGATGCCAGGAAAAGGTTCTTCACTGAAAAGGTTGTTGGGATGTGGAACAGGCTGCTCAGGGAGATGGTGGAGGCGCCATCCCTGGATGTATTTAACAGACAGGTAGATGAGGTGCTCAGGGATATGGTTTAAGAGAGGACAGGAACGGTTGGACTTGGTGATCTTAAAGGTCTTTTCCAACCTTGTGGTTCTGTGAATCTTGGCATAAACTGCAAAACAGAGAGCAGATCCCCTGCTGTTGTCACTGGAGTAACTGGTTACTTTAAAGCAAGCCTGTGCATGTCCCTGCCAGACTGTAGCTTGAGCAGTGACCACAGTATGGTTGCATCTTCATGTCAGTAAGAACATGCCCAACATCTTCCCTGGATGGATGTTGCTCCTGTTGCTGAGCCTAATATTAAGTTGCCTTTTTATGAGTTAAACTCCCACTATGCCATTCATGAGCTTTTCTACAGCTCTATTTATTTAGGAATGGACCACATCCCTGCCCCTTTGTGGTCTGCATAGTCTAAATGCTGGTAAGATCCCTGATTTCTGGCTCATACCAAATAGCCCAGCCCTGGACATCAAAAAGGGATAGTACATTTGGGGACCATTCTCAGTAAATTGTTGTGATCCAGCCTATCTTGTTATAGGGGATAAGAGAGCTCGAACCTAACAGTGCAAGCCATGCCATACCCATAGCAAGGATACAGGAGGACAATGCCTGGACATTGTGTCTGCTATAATAGACATAGCCTATGATTTTAGTTAAAACATGTGCAGCCTGGGATTATAAATCAGTTTTTGGAAACACAATGCAGGGATGCAGAATTAGCCAGATACATGTACCAGCCACTCAAGACCCAGTACACCACTCTAAACAAATGACTTGTCAATATTTGAGGGTGGACTGAATGTCCAACATCAGAGGGAAGAAAAGAAACAGAGCATATTGTGTGGAAATCTGTGTAATCCTCTCTTTTGGTGGGGAAGAAGATGATGTGACCCCAGCTGGCAATCGACTTGCACATGGCATCCATCAGGCTGATGTGAAAGTGAGCTACAAATGGAGTGCTTGTCATTAACAGAAGATACATGGAAGAGGCAGAGATGGGAAAATAGTCCATGGGGGGCTATTCCTGAGGCAGCTCCATCTAGCAAATAGGATCATTGGTAATGATGAGATAATTCACTAGGAAGTCACGTTGGATTTAAGCAACCCTCCTAGATGACAAGGGAATGCTGGGGAAGAGGGGAGTGAGAGGTCCCAGCTGGGTCTTGGCCTTTGTTTGCTGCCCAGCACAATCACTGCAGTGGGAAGCTGGGTGAGCTGGGAGTGGTGATTACAACATTTGGAGTGAAATTATTTCATTCCTCTTGAGAGAGTGCCTAGGTTTTACAAACAACACAAAACCGAATTTACCTCCAACAGATAGTTTGTCTGTATTTTTAAGCCTTCTGTCATGCCACAGCCCATCTGCAATACATTCATCCTCAGAGAAAAACCCATCCCAAGGGAACCAACACAATATACAGCCAAGTCCCACAGACAGCACTGGGAAGACAAACAAAAAAGATCTAAATCCAGATCTCTGGCTACCACAGTCACTACGTGACCAGCCAGCCTCTCCAGTATTCAGGAGCCCTCACGTGGAGATGAGCCAGCAAAACCTGCCCTGTTCAAATCCCTATCAGAAAAGTTCTGCTCATAGCAAGTCTGGCCAAAAATTCATCCCTCCAGTTTCTTCAGTAGTGTGAAAAGGACTCAAAAGTCCTTTCAAACTCCTACAACACCGGATAAATTTCTTTCTAAATTCTCCCATAAACATATTGACAAATAAATAGTATCCTTTGCCCCTGGTGCTTTAAAAATGAAATTAATGCTTTTTTAGTGAGAAACAAAGATAAAAACAGTCTGCACAGTGAAGTTATCACTGTGGCTCCAACATTTAGGGCTTTGTGCTGTTCTCATTACATGGATGCACAACTAGAAATGACAAAGCAGTCATTTCTTGATTCACAACAGCAGAAAGCAGACACGTTTTTGATGACAGCATTTTAAAATGTTTTGGGACTTCTGAAAGAGAATGATAATAATTAGATTAAACCCACTAATTATTAATGATGGCTATTGCAGTGAAGTTTCTCTCAAAACAGAAAAATGAAGTGACACATAAAACCTGCTGCAAGGCAGTCTGATTCTGTTCTCATGAACAGTTCTTTCCCAGCTTTCAGGGACTGGAAGGCCACTTTAACGTCCTCCTGGAGCCTTCTCTTCTCCAGGCTGAGCAAGCCCAACTCTCTCAGCCTGTCTTTGTAGGAAAGATGCTCCAAACCTTGGATCATTTTTGTGGCCCTTCTCTGGATGTGTTCCAACAGGCCCATGTCCTTCTTGTGTTGAGGACTCCAGAGCTGGACACAGTATTCCAGGTGAAGTCTCACCAGAGCAGAGTAGAGGGGTAAATTAACCTCTCTTGATCTGCTGGCCACACTCCTTGTGTTGCATCCCAGGATGCATTGGTCTTCTGGGCTGCAGATGGACATGGGTGACTCATATCCAGCTTTTCATCCATGATTACTCCCAAGTCTTTTTCCTCAGGGCTGCTTTCAAGCATATCATCTCCTAACCTGTATGGACAATAGGGGTTGTCCTGCAACTGAGGTGCAGCAACAACTTGACTTTGTTGAACCTGATAAAGTTCACCTGGGCCCACTTGTCCAGCCTGTCCAGGTCCCTCTGGTCAGCATCCTATCCCTCTGTCACATTAAACTCACCACTCATCTTTGTGTCATCTGTACCAGTTCCTGTACAGGCCTAATGCAAAAAGAAGACGGTCCATGGTCCATAGTATAACAAAACCTGGCAAAAATATGTACTTGCATCTAAACTCCTAAGACCAACTCTTCCTTGGTTCACAGGGAGACTTCTCATGCTGAATTTATTATTCTTCTCCATCAGAGAAGTAGTTCTAGGAACAGAGACTGTCTTTTAGAGGAAGACAACAAATTGATCCCATTTATAATTCTTCTTCATCCATGACCAACCCAATTTAAAGTACTATCAATTTGAGTGGTGGTTTCCCCAGTGGAAAACATGCAAAACAAAGATTTGCCTTTTTAGTTTGTTTGTTTGTTCATGTTGGATTTCTTTACCGATGCTGTTTGTGTTTTCTTTTGGTTTGTTTTTAATAGTTCACAGACATAACTTTATCTTCTGGGTGAAGGCAGCTCACCAGC
This sequence comes from Heliornis fulica, assembly GCA_013399135.1. Classification (NCBI taxonomy): domain Eukaryota; kingdom Metazoa; phylum Chordata; class Aves; order Gruiformes; family Heliornithidae; genus Heliornis; species Heliornis fulica. The sequence continues at coordinate 187,804 of VXBZ01002378.1, forward strand.
TGCCACTTTTTATTGATTTGTTTATCTTCATTTACCTTTTCAGAAAAAAAAAATAAAACCCAAACTAGGGAGCATAATCCACATCTTTCCTGTGACTAGAGTCAAGCAGCAGGGATTCTAGGCATCTGCATCGTGATGTAGAAAAAGACCTTGAAGAACACGAGAAGGACAGCTTTTGAACATGTGTTGACCATATTATTTCAGTTGCAAAACTTCAACCAGAATAGAAATGCTGTGGATGCATCACAGTATAACAGAGGAGAAGTCAACTCAATGTCACCACAAAATGTGATGGGTCTGAGCTTCACACTGGTCCTTCAGAAGGGTGGCAGCACTGCCCCTGCAATGCACATGCCACTGCAGATGAGGTAAGAGGCTCAATGTATATGCTTTTTAATGTGCTATTGGAATAAGCTGTTAGCTTTTAGTGCAAAACCTGAGAGCAACGACTGTAAGGAGGAAAAGTAAGTTTATTTAGACTTCAGGAACTATACTGGGGCTTAAACTTGGAGAACAGTCACTATAATGTGCCTGGTTCTTATATTTACCTTTGCTTGTGTGGTAGGTTGCCCTTGGATGGGTGCCAGGTGTGCACCAAGCTGGTCTATCGCTCCCCTCTGTAGCAGGACAGGGAGGGGATCAAAATAAGATGGAAAAGAAGAACATGATTCAAGACAAAGGCAACTTAATAAAACAAAAGCAAAGGCTGTGTGCAGAAGCATAGGAAAGCCAAAAGATTTATTCTCTATTTCCCATCAGTGGTAGTGTCCAGCCACTTCCCAGCAATCAGGGCTTCAGGACATGTAGTGGTTGCTCTGGAAGACAAGCATCACAAATAACAAATGCTCCAACTTCCTTCTCCTTTCTCTCACCTTTTATTGCTGAGCAGAGATCATAGAGCATGGAATATCCCTTTGGGCAGTTTGGGTCATCTGTCCTGGCTGTGTCCCCTCACAAGATCTAGCCCACTCCAACCTACTGGTGAGGGAGAAATATTGTAGAGACAGCTTTGATGCTGTGCCATCACTTCTCCATAGCAGTTAAAACACTGGTGTGTTTTCAACACCTTTATAGCAAGCTCCACCTCAGACAGACCCAGTACAGCTTGCCATGACTGGAGACATGATACTGGGGTAAACAGCCCATGGGTTTGAGATAATGTGGCCAATCTTGTGTTATTCTGAAGAGAGTTCATGTTACCTGATAACAGCCACCTCTGAACGACAGTGGCTATTCCCATTCTCTAAGGGAAGGATAGGACTCACCTCACTGATCAAGGCACCTGAATTAGGTGTCTACTTACAAGTCTCTCCATGTGAGTCAAATGTCTTTGACATCTGAGATGCCCAGAAATATCCATCTTGCCTTCAGCCTTTGTTTCTGAAGGTCTCGGATCACCAGTGACATAGCTGCTGGTCCCATGGGGATGAGCTGGGTACTGCAGGGAGTTTCAAATGACATTAAGTGCTTATTCTTAGGGAAACTTCACATGGTCAGGGTATTCTTTACCAAAGCCCTTGTAACTTAAAGATATGCTGGTGTCAAGGACCCACAAGACATTCCTGGCTCCAAGCATGTGTTCATCAAGAACCCCGTAGAGGGTAGCTTCACCTGCCCTGGTCTGGGCAGGTCTTCTGGTCTCCTGTTTCAAAGGGTGTCAGAAATTTCCTGGGTTTTGTCATTGGGACTTTCACATATGTCTATAGCAGCCTCCTTTCTCCAGCCCTGTGGCCTACTGTGGTAACACGGCTCTAGATTTTTGCAACTAAATGCCATTACCCCAAGGAGAGGTTGACCACATCTAAAGGGACAGTCCTTGGGACATGCTAACCCCCATAATCAGGCTGTGGGACTATCTGGGAGTGCTAGCTAGCACATCCAAAAAGAGTGCCAAGAACATTCCAGACTGATTCAAGCCTCATTTATTGTCCTAGTATGGACCAAACTGAGACCACTCCCTGATGCTGCTTATGTGTATCCCCACATCTAGACACAAATCCAAGATCACTTTGATTTCTCTATGGCTTTGATATTGGGGAAACAGGCTTTAGACAGAGAAAATCATGCTCAAACTGAGCAGCACTTTGCTTTGGAGGTCCATGGTTAGATTCTCAGATGAACTGTCAAAGGAAAATTAACTCAAATTATAATGGGAAAACAAGAACATGCTTATTTATAGCAATATGTGCCAAACCTCTCTGTATGTTTATGAGTACATCTACTTGTATTCCCTCCCCTTGAAAAGTTTTAGCTGGAGTTTTCACCTTTTGAGGTGCTGGCATCACTCAAACTGTGGATACCAGTCCTTGGGGACATGAGGCTTCCTGAGCACAGCAGTGTGGTGAAACCATTTGTTTCATTAAAAGAAAGCAGAATTTCCTTCTGTTTCCCAGATTCCCTGCTACAATGCTATGCAAAGCAGTGCTGATATCTCACCTGTTCCAGATAACCCACTCTCTGCAGTTTTGTACTGATCTTATCAACCAGAAGAACAAGCTGAAGCATCCAACTGCCTCCCTGGGCAGGATCTTCCATGTCACCATTCCCTCTAGGCTGAGGGCCATGAGTACATCAGTGAAAACCTTGAAGACATAAAACCTGAGGCCTGAAGTTCCTAACCCCCAGCAAGTGTTTCTGCTGGTTTCAATCATGAGTCTGGGTTGAAACTGTAGCAAGAAGTCCCTTCTGAGGGGAGAAATCAGCTGGAAGTCGAGGAAACCTGTTGATATTAGGAAACCACAGCCATTTAGCATCAATCATAATGATTGATACTGTCAGGAAAGAGGGGGAGAGAGCAGGCAGCAATGGCTTGGGGAACTGAATGAATCAGCATACTGCTGGGATGATGGTTGTTCCTGCACTTTAACACCAGTTGGAGCAAAGCTAGGAGCCATTAATTGACTTTTAGCACTAACTGTAATCCCGATGTCTTTTAGATGTCAATTAACCACCAGTAATAGGTGGCTAATTGTGTATGATGGCCTTTCAAATGAGATGTAAGACAGAGACACAACTTCTCTGTGGGTATTAAAGGTCCTTCTGTGTTTTGCACAAGAGCAGGGAATGCAGAGGGCAGTTTTTTCTGGCTCTTTTCCACTGTCCTTCATTATGATATACCCTCTGTCTGCATTTGATGATGTTTTACTGCAGCTTTACCTTCATTATGGCTTTTTTTTTCCTTGTACTTTTGTATGTCCAGGGGTGTACAGAGTTGTTTTATTGTAATTACATTTAAAGGTCAAGGCAGATGTCCCTCACAGGTGCATATTATGGGGTCTAACACAAGTGTCATCTTTCAAAACAGGATAGAGCGAGAAACACAGCTGACAGCTCCTTCCATGACCTACAGTCAGTGAAAACAGCTTTTGCAGAGAGCTGCTTCTCCTGCTTGGATGCCCCAAGATCTAAACAAGTCAGGGTGCCCAACCTGAGCTGGAGATTTTCCCAGAGAGAAAGACATGATTACATCTACACTGTCAATGCCAATTGTCAGGCATTAATTACACAGATGAACCCACTGTTATGGGGTCACAGAGTCCCTTAGGTGAGTTACCTGCTGTATAACAGTAACTACAGTTCCATTAGCAAGACACTGAAAGGTGTATCTGTCTCTTGCCTGGCTGTTTCATGCCATTGCATTTGTAGGAATATTATATCTTTGAGACATCTGCATCGTGTTGAGCATAGCTGACAGAAAAGGTGACAGAAACAAATCAGAAATAAGTACCCTGGGACTGAATGAGCTTTTTTTTCCTCCTCCTTTTTTTATTTTTTCTTTTCCTTTAGGCAACACAAAACAGGCTAGAAAGAAAACCATGACCCTCAGAAGGATCACACTGCTTCAGGGTCTCACAAGTCACACTGTGTCCCTAGCAAACCCATAAACAGTTACTACTTTTCCAGAAGGCACTTGAGATCTCCCATCATCCTTGTTTACTTTACCCTGACCAATTTCCTTTCCAGTTCTCCCCCATTTGGGAGTATCCAGAACCTGGAGATAAAGTGAGACCAAGATCTTGCCCCTTTTGTTCCTTGTTCCTGCCTCAATAATACCCAACATTTGACTTACTTCAGATGACCGGTATGAACATTGACCAGATGTTTGGATGGGAGTCTCTTTCACATGTCTTTAATCCCAAGAGCACCCCTGTATGCCATTGTGCACTTTTCTGCCCCCACCTTACTGGTGATTACTATAACACTTCTTTTCAGGCATCTCTTCTCTGCATTAAACACTTCCAATTTATGTATTCTGGACTCTGCTTTCATCATGGTCCAACTCAGTCCAAGGCTCCCACATAGAATCATAGAATGGTTCNATTTGACTTACTTCAGATGACCGGTATGAACATTGACCAGATGTTTGGATGGGAGTCTCTTTCACATGTCTTTAATCCCAAGAGCACCCCTGTATGCCATTGTGCACTTTTCTGCCCCCACCTTACTGGTGATTACTATAACACTTCTTTTCAGGCATCTCTTCTCTGCATTAAACACTTCCAATTTATGTATTCTGGACTCTGCTTTCATCATGGTCCAACTCAGTCCAAGGCTCCCACATAGAATCATAGAATGGTTCAGGCTGGAAGGGAC
>VXBZ01002378.1:192445-233356 GCA_013399135.1 Heliornis fulica
GGTGGGGGGTGGTGTTTTAAGAGCTGTTTGTATTTCTCATTGTCCAACTCTGGTTTCTCTGTGTGTAGTGTAATAAATTAGAGAGTTTTCTTCCTTTTCTTCTTTGTGGAGTCTGCTTCACCCATGACACTGATTGCAGAATGATCTCTCTTTATCTTGACTCCAAAATTCTCTCAATAGATATTTTCTCCCCTGTCCAGCTAAGAGGGGAGTGATAGAGTTACTTTGTTGGGAGTGTGGCCTTCAGCCAGGGTCAAACCACCACAGGGTGATAGAGGTTAAAACACCAGCACCTATCCCAGCAGGGAGGGTGAGAGAGGAGAAATCCTGCAGTGCTGATTGAGTAAATCAGAGGGTTGTTGACAGGAACTGGTGGCTGGAGAAGGATATCAGAGCCTGAGCTTCTGTTTGCTCAGTGCCTGGCAGGTAGAAACCACAGATGAAGCAAGAGGGTTCTTTGTCAATCTGCTGAACTCCTGTGGAGTCCTGCTGACACAACCAGTGGGCTGGCTCGCTCAGAGCTTGAAATAGGATCATCCAGGAGACAGCAAAGAGCAAGCAATGACTGTCTGGTTTGGGATTATCTCTGGTCATCCTGACAGGGAGCTTCAACAAAGATCTTTGCTTATACCTGGAGAGTCAAATGAGGTAACAAGGTGCATAATCCATTTCTTTTTAGGCAAATAGATTATCAGGTACTTGGTATTCCTATGGTGAGTAGGGCATCCTCAAGAATAGTGGTGAGCTACCAGTCTCCACCTCTCCCAAACCACATACATTACCCATTATTTCCCTCTACATTTGCCACTGAGGGACTGAGATATTCAGCATCACTATTTACTTACAGAATAATGCTTTTGTAAGAGCTGGCAGAAATATTTACTGTGAACAGTGTAAATGATTTTTTTTTTAATCTCTCTTCACCAAAAGCATAAGAAAGTCTAACCAATCCAGCTAATTTTTGTCACTACAGCTTCCAAAATTCTGTTCTGTGCTCTAGTAGAGCACAGGTTTCTCTCTTTTGCTATTGTTGTATACTGAGGTGGATGAAACTTTCCTCCACAGAAGCAGATGAATTTCAGAGATAGGAACTGTCTGTGAGGCTCCTTCAGACAGAAAGATGTGTTATTATTACCAAGTTGGATGGCTGTGGTTGTGGGATACAACCCTGATGTAGTCATTAGAAAGGAACAACACTGTAGTCCACAGTATCATCCAGCTCCATCTAGACCAAAGATGTACTGACAAAACCTCCAGACATTGCATCTACCACAGAGGGCAGATTGAAAACCCTTCACTGCAACATTTAATGTATTTTCCCAGTGCAAGAAGATAATCACAAAGTCAGGCTACAGCCATGATTGAGGTTTATGATTGCTTGGCATCCAACTCAATTCACCTAATAATTACAGCAATACAGAGTCCTACATCTTCTGCTTCAGTGCCTCCTTATGTTTTGATAGCAAATTAGAGACAGAGGAGCACAGATCAAGACAAGTGACACCAACATTCAAGCGGTCAACTGATAAGAAAATCACTCAGGTGTTACTATAGGAAAAAAAGACATGTGTGTTTAAGAGCTTACCCAGTGTGGGGGTGTATTGCTTTGCAGAAGGGGAAAGGAGAAAGTAAAAAATGCTCTTTGAATGAATATTATTGTCTCAGTAATCTCCATTCTTCACTTTGCACCTGCAGGTCCCAGCACTCTTGAACATAAAGGAATTTTTGTTGAATTCTGCTTTGAGGTCATGTAGGAGGCTTCTTTTACCATGTTCAAGTGTAGAGGTGAAGAAGCAGGAGCCTACAGACCTGTATTTTCATATAGCCTTTGACAAGACCTTGCTGTGATGCCTTAAGCAAAGCATGTGATCAAACTGTGCCTTGGTTCTCTTTCTGCAAAACAGACATAAGAGACAAAATAGGCACATGCAGAAAAATATGGCAATGTGTTCACAAAGAACCATGGGTAATAAATTCCCATTTTTCATAACTTTCAGTGCAGCAATCTAAATATACAACATGCTGCTTTACACATCACAGCACCATTCCCTCCCCTTGTTATCTAGGAGACTGGATTCATGATACTCTTTCAGTCTAACCTGCAAGATGCACATGGGAGCTCTATCTGAATGAAAGAAGCACTCTCAGGAAACTCTTCTGTCTGATTATAGCCCCTTAATGCAATTTTTGTCTTGTTGCAAAAAGATTAAGATGGAAATGTTGGGGAAAGAAGGTAGACACAACAAGGCAAGCATAGTCTCCACTGCAGCTGATGGAAGAGCATCCTGAATTGGGGGTGTGGTGTTTTAAGAGCTGTTTATACTTCTCATTGTCCAACTCTGGTTTCTTTCTGTGTGTAGTGTAATAAATTAGAGAGTTTTCTTGCCTTTCTTCTGTGTTGAGTCTGTTTTGCCCATGACACTGATTGCAGAATGATCTCTCCCTGTCCTTATCTCAACTCCAAAAGCCTCTCAATAGATATTTTCTCCCCTGTCCAACTAAGAGGGGAGTGATACAGGGACTTTGGTGGGATTCTGGCCTCCATCCAGGGTCAAACCACCACACATGTGCAGGCAGGTGTTCCTCCATCTCCAGGACAGCAGGACTCCTTCACATATTGCTTGGGAAGACAAATGCCATCACTCTGAATGTCTCCTCACCTTCATTACCTCTTCCTCCAGCTTTTTGTGCTGAGCATGACATCATATATTATGGGATATCCCTTTGGTCATTGGGGTCAGCTGTCCTGGCTATGTCCCCTCCCAGCTCCTTGTTCCCCTCCCAGTCTATTCATTGGTGTGGTGGTGTGAGAAACAGGAAAGGCCTTGGCTCTGTGTAAGCACAGCTCAACTGTAACCAAAACCTCTCTACACTGTCAACACCATTTTCAGCACAAATCTGAAACAGCCTCATACCAGTGATACGAAGAAAATTAACTTTATTCCAGCCCATACCAGTACAGTAGGGTGGAAAACATTTGCTTTTCCTTGTAGGCCTCCCTGGGGAGCAGTTCAAAGGTTTTGGTTTCACCCTGATGCCGAATAAAAATATGTTTTCTGTTTGAATTATTTTCTCACACAGGTGAATTCTTCACTTCTGTTCTGCCTGATGTTCAAGATTTTTCCTAGCACCTGTGTTTGTAGCAACAGGATTAATCCTTCATGGAGCAAAAGGATTAAAGAAGGAACAAATTTTGTCAGAGCACTGAGAAACTGAGAAGAAAAAGGGAAGACATCCCTAATTTTAAAAGAGGCAAATGACATCCCAGGCTGAGGAGATACAAGGTGAGGGTCATTCTGGGATCCATAGAGCTGCATAATTCCTAGTAGAATCAGTAGATTAAACTGAGGAGTGGGGTAACATTGGTCTCCCCACATCCTGCCCAATGCACCTGTACAAATGAGCACCAGGACAAGAAACCAGGCGTGTTCCTTGCTGCTTCCATCTCGTCTCTGAGGCCACCAGAGCTGGATACATGAATCAGAGAATCATAGATTCATAGAATGATTAGGGTTAGAAGTGACTCCCAGAGGTCATCCAGTCCAACCCCCCTGCAAGAAGCAGGGACCCCCCCAACTACATCAGGTTGCTCAGGGCCTCATCCAACCTGGCCTTGAACGTCTCCAGGGATCCAGGGGCATCCACCACCTCCCTGGGCAACCTCTTCCAGTGCTCCACCACTCTCACAGGAAAGAACTTTTTTCATGAACCTGCAGCTATGGGAAATCTCTGCTGTTGACTCCATGAAAGATGTTATGCCAGTTGTTTCCCCATCACAGACTTCATCTGAACCACCTGCAAAGTGCCCTTGCTGTTAGGGGCTGGCTATGCTGTTAGTCACTGTGAGATGAAGTCACTTCCAGCATTCCAAGTGATGTTCCCAGCATGATGCCACCAAGACAGAGACAGTGAGGGCAGCGCAGGTCAGAAAGGCCGTGCTGTCTGGCACCTTGGAGACCTCTAAAGCATCACTACCCCAAGAACGTGGCCAGACACTGGAGCAGATGCAGCAACAGAGGGAAATTTCACAGAGAGGCAATGCTTACAATGTTTCTCTCCAAACAAGGATTAAAACAATAAAAATAACAATGCAGAAAGAAAAGGGTGGTGGGAGGAACTGCAGCAAGAAGAAACACCAAAAAATACACTGCAAAGAAGCAGGCAGCAGCATTGCCTGGATATAGCTATTTGAGCTGGTGTCAATGCTTTGGGGTTGCTTGGAATATCTTCCTCACACACCATACACCAGCATGCACATATATAAACACATATCCCTATAAGCAGTGATAGTATTTTGTAATTAAAGGTGCCCCACAGCAAGTCTGTGCTCACCAGAATAATACTATAATCTTTACAAATCCCTTTGCTTCCTTGAAAAGATGCAGCTAAGTCAAAGGCAGAGGCATAGGAAAAATAATAGCACCGAAGGCACTCAGGATGCAATAAAACAGAGGATTAGATCTACATTACTTTCATTACATTATATTGTATTTTTATTATTAGGTCCACAGTTATCATTTAATCTTATAGCTGCTGTGTCTGATAGAGTGGAACAAAAACAAATGGAATTCATCCCCCACACACACACCAAGGAATTGGAGATTAAGGAAAGATTAACATCACGTGTAAATGAATGAAAAATGTAAATTGCAAATATAAAAAAAAAGGAAAGAAAAGGAGGTGTGTTGGGGCTGGGGAACACTGGGAAAGCCACCCTGGTGTGAGGCTAATTCTTCTTTATCTCTGTCTGCTTACCTACAGTAGGAAGGGAGAACCAGGAACCTGTGCTCACCTTCCCCCATGTATTTAGAACCAGTGATCTGAGCTGAAGGTATGAATCCAACTTGCACTGAGGATCCCTCTGTGATGGAAACAAGACTACAAAGCAGGACTCAAAATGCCACACAACTCTCAACACTGGGGGTAGATGCCAAAACTTGTGATGGGGGAAACCAGGGTTCATCTCATCTCCCTTGTCTAGCTTACAGTGAGATGAATCAACCCCCTTTTTTAGCTTGGGGCACCTAAATCTCTTCTTTTCCTACCTTGCCCTTGCCTTGGCCTGAGAGTCACAGACACATCAGCCAGCAAGACCTTCACAAGAGTGATGACCAGGGAGCAGTTCAGCTGGTCCATCATCATGCTCCAAAAATACACAGTATGTGAGGCAGCACCCAGAGACCAGCCAATATTTATGCCTTTGCATGATTAATTTCTAGAGGAGAGAAATGGCTGACACAAGCCAGTATTTCTTGGTTTCAGTCCTATTTACCGAGAGCATTCACAAAGGATTTACAAACCTAAAGAGGAATTTATAGGGAATTTAGGCACCTAAGTCTAGAACAGCAATCCTTAAAATCCCTACTCATCCATCACCTAATCCCAGAGGCTCCTGAGCTACACAGGTACCATTTTTTCCCCTCAAGTTCTGCCTATAGACATGTACAGAAGATCCTCGATCATCGTAAAGCTGAGCAGCTCCTGCCCAGAAATCCCCATGGTCTTTAGATTACCTACCCTGAGCATCCCTTTATCCATCAGAAGTCCCAAGGGTCCCTGAGGCACTCTGTATTCAGAGAGGGAACTGCTACCCCTTCATTTTAAAACCCAGAAGATCCTTCTTCCCTCCATTGATACAATAGCTCTGGAAAGAGAGCTTTCCCATCACCTTTCCCTTGATGGAAGTGAGGCTGATGGGTCTGTAGTTACCCGGGTCCTTCTTGCCCTTTTTGAAGACTTGAGTGATATTTGCTTTCCTCCAGCCCTCAGATACCTCTCCCATTTCCCAGGACTTACCAAAGATGATGGACAGTGGCCCAGTTGCAGGCCTAGTCTGTTGCCTTCAGCCCATAACAGGATTATTATTGTAATTTTAGCTCTAATGAAGTTACGACCTCTGCTCAAGTGTCTTCATACTTGGGAGCAAGATCTGACCTTCAGTCACCCAGGGCATCTGAGCTCCAGATGGATAGGGTTTTAAAGGGATATCTGTCCTCCAAATTTCCTCTTGATGAGTACCTGTGGATGACATTGCAAAGTGCTCACCTTCCTATCTCTACAAGAGCCAATGCTGAGGTTCTTCTAAGTTAATATATACAATTTGAAAGGAGACATCTCCATCTCAACCAGTCACCCTCAGATGCCTTCACAGTCTTGGAGAAGAAAAAAAAAATTATCTGTGTCAAAGGTAGATTTACCAAACAGATGTGTCTTTCTCTTCTTCTGCTTTAGGACAATCAAGGGTGACTCAATCAGACCTACATTGCAAACATCTGAATTCAAGTGTTTCTTCTGCCTTTTCTATTCCACTCCTGCATCCTACCAGCAAGGTCTTACAAGAGTCAGCACTTCTGGCTCTAGAGTCCCTTTTGCACACAATCCTGCATACAGAGTAGTAGAAGCACCAGAAACTTTTCACTCAAAGATAATTTCCTATCCTGCACTTCCCACATTCTATGTCTTGATGGCCAGTGATCTCTGCCTCCTGTCCAACCTTGGGTCAGGATCTTGTCTGCTTCACCTGCTCACTGCTAGATTTCATCTGCTCTCCCTGACTTGTGCAACATTGGCCTCTGAAGACAGGACTTTTCTCACCTTATGCTGTTCAAAAGTTTGTATAAACTAACCTTACAGACAGAGAACAAAACTTCCAGATTCATTCCACTTTAAGGGGTAAAGAGAAAACTATCAGCTGCAGAAGGAGCTGAGAAAAATGTTTAATTCCTGGATGGCTAAATTGAGGAGACAGCATGTGTTCTCTGCCTGGGTCTGAGACCTCACAGCCTACCTGCTGGTAGGACTGTTGCTTTGGGCAGTGGATTCTGTTCCTTGCAGTTATTGCACTATAAAATGGTTTAATTGCTCTTTTCACCTCGTTTGAAATTAGGGTGATGATCATTCCTTATATGTGCCCACAAATGTCTTTCTCACAGACCTGCTTGATGTTGGCCACCAACTCTTTTCAGAGTAGCAGGGGTGCAGCAGACTCTGGCTGTTCATGCCTGGAAGCACAGCCTGATTGAGTTTTGTATTTTTATCAAGGTTTCTGTGTTCACAGTTTCTCCACGGTCAAGGGGTCCCTCTCCACCCTTCTCACCCGAGGTTGCCTTTCAGAGAACTCAAATCTGTGCTTTCCACAGCAATCCACATGCTTCTGCTTTCTCTCTAGTTAATGCATCTGAACTACAGCTGGAGTCACCTTGACAGCAGGATCCTGATTTATCTTTAAGCATCACCTTTTCTTTTCTCCTTCCATTAGTTGTGCAATGCTTTATATTACCCACACACATGTGGCAACTGTCTGGTGCACAGTGTTATAATCAGGAAGGACAGAGCAAGGAAAATTAATCTGCCAAGAAGTAAGGGTTAATGCCACTGTTATTCCTTCATCTGAATTAGTCCAGTGGGATTATTACAGGGTAAGGGGTGGAGTGTCAGAATTTCCTAAATGTTCATACCAGCCATGGGTTTGTTTCTTCTTTGTGATCTATCATTTTTCTATCAAACAGAAAAAAAAAAAACCAACCCAACCCTCAAGCTTTCAGACATCCAGTGAGGGAGTCATAAACAATTTCATCCAGTTTGTGTAGCCAGATGCATTTAATGAATAAGAGAAAGCTTTAAGTGATCTGATCGAGAGCAGCTTACAACTGGAAAATCAGTCATGTCTCCTATTTTGTGCTGTGATTATTTATTATCTGTCTTTCAGCAGTGCCCAAGGTTGCATGCAGGACCAGAATCCCATTGGGCTCACTGGAGCACACACAAACACTAAGATGTTTTCACTAACATGGTAAAAATTGTCATCTAGCTTATAAAATAATCAGCAGGGAACTAAAGGCATGAGGAAAGGACAGCATTCAGTCAGGCAAGGTGATATAGTTCCTTCAATTTTTCAGCAAGCTGAGAACTAGAAAACTTTGGGGGAATCAGACACGGAGAGAGGTAAAGAGGAATGTGTGTAGTTTCAGCTCGTTTAAAGTCATTTAAAAGTTCACTGAGGGTCTGGTCAAAACCCCACTGAAATCAGCAAGAACCTTTCGACTGGTTTCTTTTCCCTGAAGAGCAGCTCTGCAAAGAAGAGACCGCAAGTTTCCACTACAGAGAGTTGCAAATCACAGGGCATCAAAGTTTGAAAACCCTCTGAACATACCTCCCTCCAGCAATTACTTATCTGCTAGCTTTTGTACCGGAGGGAAGTATTAGTTACCTGAAGTTCTGTTTGCAAACACATCTCTCTGTGTGACATTTCAGAGACGTGCATGAATATAAAAGCAGCAGCCCAGAACTGCACTGATGGGCATTGCTTACTGATGAATGCAAATGCCTGCAGAGCAGGAGGATGTCTGCAGTTTGGAAGGAGCTGTGAGCTGCTATGGCGTGGTGGGATGTTGTTGTGGAAGCTGGCAGTCACCATCCAGCTTCCCCCTCCTCCAGCTCATCCTCCCAGCCTTGCAGTGCCACTCACAACCTTCCATCAGCCTTTGCTTCAGCCCGTTCTGTGCTGATAACAGCTCACTAAGGCAGAGAGAAGTGATTCACCTGTGTGAACCTCTGTGGGTCTCGTTGGAATTGCCATTGCAAGGAATCACACCAGCATGGAAACAGCCAGATGAGGTCAAGATTCTGTTGTATCTGTCATCCAGCTGCATCCCCCACTATTTTGGACACTGTCATGTCACCGTCTGTGAATACAGCCTAGAAAATAAAATATTCTGATGTCAGTAGCAGAAGATCCTCAACCTCACACTGACTCACCACAGGGTCTCAGGATGGCTCTGGGCTTGCCATGCCCTGAGATGGGTGTCTCTGTGATCAGAAGTGTCCATGACCAAAGACTCATGCCCAACCTGCCTGAGCTCAGCACTGAGGACATCCCACATGGCCAAGGGCTGCCACCCTGGGCAGGCACTGCCCAGCAAACACCAGATTTTGGTGTGTCCAGGCTGGAGCTGGGCAGCTCTGCCACTGGTGCTGGGGACCAGGGAGAGGGGAGCAGGTGATGGGCATAGAGAGGGTGAAGATACCTCTGGGGAAACCCAAGAGTGGGGAGGGAGAAACCCCACCATGGGAAACACACTCCTGCCAGGTAAGACCTCAGGGTGGTGATGACTCACTGTAAACTTCTCCTTGATTGTGCTCAAGGGAGATTGAATATGCTAATCTTGAGATGTAGAAGGTTGTTGGCAAGGTGAGCATCAGACCAAAGAAAACAGGTAAATGCTAGTAAATTTCTTGTATAACAATCCTAACATTATTGTTATAGAGACTCGTCTGTATCAGTTTGAATTATAAGTGTTAATTAACTTTCACATAATTAGACTGGCTAATGATAATTTATTATTTCCTTTGTACATGGTCTGCTCTGTTTTTCACACAACAAAAATCTGTGTGTAACTTGTGGACCATTGCAGGGCTTTTTTGAAGGATTATGGTGGCATGTGAGCTAAAAATTAACAGCAGCTGAATCCCACAGTACAGTTTTGGCTTAGGGAAAAGCAGGAGCCATGCTCTCTGGGCAGCTGAAGGAGTCATCAAGACCAAGTAAGACCCAGGGGATTTGAATGGCTTGATTATTTATTGGAGAAGACCTAGAGAGAGATGATTTTGGAGCTTCCTTTTATTATTTTTTTTTCAATTTCAGAATGGGGAGAAAAGCAATATGGGAAAAAATGCTGAAAATCTAAAGGTGAAAGGTAATTTCTTCCATGCTATCTCAGTGGTGGTAACCAATGCTTTTGTTCAGAAGTGAAGGAGCAAAACCAGCAAAATGGAAACAGACTTGGAAAAGTGGGCAACACTTGTAAAATAATTCTGCTTCCTTGCTAGGCAGTGTCAGTAGCAATGGCATTAATACTGGCTTTTAAAGAGTCTACCAAATACATATTGGCAAACCCAAGTGTTCAATGGAAAAACAGGGAAGAGACCAAAATGCTTATACCAGGAATGACATAAAAGCCTGAATATTTGGGCAGGGAAAAAAAATATTTTACACATAAACTGAAAAGAGGGCTGCAAGTTTAATGCAAAACAATAAAGGGAAAGCCCAAATGGGAATGAATAAACCCAGAAAGATTAATATACAGAATGAATAAAATTTATAGAACAGCAACAACAGAAAGGTGTTGAAATCACTTAAAAAAGGGGAAGACAAAAGGAAGACCAAGACTGTTGTTTCATTGGGAAAGAAAACATATAGCTTGTGATGCAGAGTTCATGTAAAGTGGCCTATATATTCAGAAAAAGAGAAATTTCTATCTTTTTTGTTAATAAAAAAAGAAGTAAAAAGTTAATTGTGATCAAATTAATGATTAATAAAATTAATGATAAAATTGGTGTAGGAGAAAATGCCTCAAGAGAGAAGATCAGATTAAGCATTGTGGAGGTAACACAGATGCATCTGACCCATCAGGACCTTGCAGAATCAACTCGAATGCTTAAAGAAGTGGCTCTGAGCAGCAAAGTCATTTTGTTCAATAATTCAGGGATAGCAGGTGAGATCCCAGAGGACAGGAGAGCAGTGAGTATGACAATTGTCTTAGAAAGAAGGAAGAAAAACAAAGGACCAGTCAGCCTAATTTCAATGCTCAGGAAGACATAAATCCATTCCCCCTCACCCTATCATTGCACACCCTTCCAAAAAGTCCCTCCCCAGCTTTCCTGTAGGCCCCTTTAGGTACTAGAAGGCTGCTATAAGAACTCCCTGGAGCCTTCTCTTCTCCAGGATGAACAACCCCANAGAACTACCTGGAGCCTTCTCTTCTCCAGGATGAACAACCCCAACTCTTTCAGCCTGTCTTCATAGGAGTGATGCTCAGCCCTCTGATCATCTTTGTAGCCTCCTCTGGACCTGTTCCAACACTTCCATGTCCTTTGTATATTTGGGAAGTCCAGAACTAGTCACAATACTCCAGGTGGGGTCTCACAAGAGTGGAGTACAGGGTGTGAATTATCTCCCACAACTTGCTGGCCATGTTCCTTTGGATGCAGCCCAGGATACAGTTGGCCTTCTGGTCTGTGAGCACACATTGTCAGCTCAGTATCAAAGACCCTGAATGGTGATGGCATACTTATCTCAGATACCTAGTAGTCAGTGGAATGATGGTGGAGATTCCCATGCCAATATGCTTTGTGGTTTATCTTTCCTCCATGCATTGGTTTCATGGCATAGTCAAAATTGTTCCCAAACCAGCAGCCATGGCCAAGCTTGCACTGTCTTGCTCCTCAGAGAGGATTCCCCGCTCCAGGGCCTTACACAGAGACCAAGGCAATATGAGCTACATCAATGATTAACTAAGATCAAGGAACCCCACAGGCAGGAGGAAGAGCTGGAACCAAAATCACTCCAAAAGCTTCTGTTCATATGACTGATCTGGTGATGATGAGGAAGAATGGAGTTCAATTTGTCCCATCAAAGACCAGCACTTACTAACTCTTTAAAGGACTCCCAACAAGGACAGATTGAGGGCTGCCTAAAGAGAGCTGGCTTCCTTCCATATATACACAGATCTTCCATATCAACAAGAGCCTTCATTGATATCCATAAAGTTCAGCCATGGTCACTCATAGCAAAGGACAAACCCATCTACAAAAATAACTCTTTTTCCCCTCAGACTGTTTAGCACACATTGCACCAGCACCCACATATTGCGATACTTTGACTTTCCATACTACAAACAGTAAACCCAAACCTTAAATGAGTGTGAGTAACAAATTCCAAGGTGCACATGAACATTCTGTCTGAGATCTTACAGCTGAGGTCAGTCATGATGTTAGCAGGCGTAGGCTTCCATTTTTGCAGTAATATAGGTTGCCACAGCCATTGATTTCCCTTACTCTCGTGTACCAGAAGATATCTGAAGAGGAAAAGGAGGGTGGGGAGAGGAGAGATGTTTGGAATTATAATGTAAAAAGTCCTGTGGTCCTGTTTTTTTTAGGTCATATAGCAAAGTGAATAGTTTTATCTAGTCCTGAAGGCCCATTGGCAGGATTAGAGAAGGCACAGAATACCTCCCCTCTGGTTTCAGCAGAACTAAATCCCTCCTCCTCCTTGCCCTTTCTCCTGCTACACTAGGAGCTCCCAGAAGCAGGAACTAATGTCAACAAATCAACTCAATGTATCTTTTAGCAGAACAACTTCTGGAAGTCACCTTTGGTTTATTGATTTAACACATTCCTGTTACAGCTTTGACCCTGGGTGTCATTGCAGCATAAAGAATGACATGATTGCCCACTGCATCACACCAAAGAATGCAGCTTTCTGCTGTTGCACTGGAACAGGCTGCCCAGGGGCCTTATGGAATCTCCTTCTCTGGAGATAATCAAGACCCATCTCGACATTGACCTGTGCAACCTGCTCTAGGGAACCTGCTTTGGTAGGGGTGTTGGATTCAATGATCCCTAGAGGTTCCTTCCAACCCCGACAATTCTGTGAGATCTGTGAAATCTTTGTGACCACTTCTAAGAGGTTCAGCAATTTTATGATGTGGCCTCATGAAGATGTGTGGGACTGGCATGGTGACCAAGGAGGTCTCTTCTGGTTCTTTGTGCTCTTTTCCCTTGTCATGAGTCCAGAAAAGAGGAGGATGGATTTGCAAACCAACATTTACATGCAAGGACATAGAGCAGCTTTGCTTCTGAGGCTAGGATGAAACAAAATTAATCCAGGCCTCTTCCTAGCTTGACCCTGCTTGCTGGAATTCTGTCTTAAATATTCCAATGACTTTTTATCCTTTTTTATGTTTGTTTGTTTAAATGGGGAAAACTGACTGAACAACCTTCTTGACATAACCCTGACCCATCACTGGTTTACAGGATGAAAACAGACAATTTTAAAGGTTCCTATCTCACTTTGGAAACAGTGATAAATGGATAACAAGTTTAGCAAGCCCACAAACCCCATCTACTCATGTAGAAAGATAAAGCAGGGACACTTCANATCCATTCCCCCTCACCCTATCATTGCACACCCTTCCAAAAAGTCCCTCCCCAGCTTTCCTGTAGGCCCCTTTAGGTACTAGAAGGCTGCTATAAGAACTCCCTGGAGCCTTCTCTTCTCCAGGATGAACAACCCCAACTCTCAGCCTGTCTTCATAGGAGTGATGCTCAGCCCTCTGATCATCTTTGTAGCCTCCTCTGGACCCATTCCAATATTTCCATGTCCTTTGTGTGTTTGGGAAGTCCAGAACTAGTCACAATACTCCAGGTGGGGTCTCACAAGAGTGGAGTACAGGGTGTGAATTATCTCCCACAACTTGCTGGCCATGTTCCTTTGGATGCAGCCCAGGATACAGTTGGCCTTCTGGTCTGTGAGCACACATTGTCAGCTCAGTATCAAAGACCCTGAATGGTGATGGCATACTTATCTCAGATACCTAGTAGTCAGTGGAATGATGGTGGAGATTCCCATGCCAATATGCTTTGTGGTTTATCTTTCCTCCATGCATTGGTTTCATGACATAGTCAAAATTGTTCCCAAACCACCAGCCATGGCCAAGCTTGCACTGTCTTGCTCCTCAGAGAGGATTCCCCGCTCCAGGGCCTTACACAGAGACCAAGGCAATATGAGCTACATCAATGATTAACTAAGATCAAGGAACCCCACAGGCAGGAGGAAGAGCTGGAACCAAAATCACTCCAAAAGCTTCTGTTCATATGACTGATCTGGTGATGATGAGGAAGAATGGAGTTCAATTTGTCCCATCAAAGACCAGCACTTACTAACTCTTTAAAGGACTCCCAACAAGGACAGATTGAGGGCTGCCTAAAGAGAGCTGGCTTCCTTCCATATATACACAGATCTTCCATATCAACAAGAGCCTTCATTGATATCCATGAAGTTCAGCCATGGTCACTCGTAGCAAAGGACAAACCCATCTACAAAAATAACTTTTTCCCTTCAGACTGTTTATCACACATTGCACCAGCACCCACACATTGTGATACTTTGACTTTCCATGCTACAAACAGTAAACCCAAACCTTAAATGAGTGTGAGTAACAAATTCCAAGGTGCACATGAACATTCTGTCTGAGATCTTACAGCTGAGGTCAGTCATGATGTTAGCAGGCGTAGGCTTCCATTTTTGCAGTAATATAGGTTTCCACAGCCATTGATTTCCCTTACTCTCGTGTACCAGAAGACATCTGAAGAGGAAAAGGAGGGTGGGGAGAGATGTTTGGAATTATAATGTAAAAAGTCCTGTGGTCCTGTTTTTTTTAGGTCATATAGCCAAGTGAATAGTTTTATCTTGTCCTGAAGGCCCATTGGCAGGATTAGAGAAGGCACAGAATACCTCCCCTCTGCTTTCAGCAGAAATAAATCCCACCTCCTCCTTGCCCTTCTCCCCCTACACTTGATGCTCCCAGCAGCAGGAACTAATGTCAACATATCAACTCAATGCATCCTTTAGCAGATCAGCTTCTGGAAGTCACCCTTGGTTTATTGATTTAACACAGTCCTGTTACAGCTTTGACCCTGGGTGTCATTGCAGCATAAAGAATGACATGATTGACCACTGCATCACACCAAAGAATGCAGCTTTCTGCTGTTGCACTGGAACAGGCTGCCCAGGGGCCTTATGGAATCTCCTTCTCTGGAGATAATCAAGACCCATCTCGACATTGACCTGTGCAACCTGCTCTAGGGAACCTGCTTTGGTAGGGGTGTTGGATTCAATGATCCCTAGAGGTTCCTTCCAACCCCGACAATTCTGTGAGATCTGTGAAATCTTTGTGACCACTTCTAAGAGGTTCAGCAATTTTATGATGTGGCCTCATGAAGATGTGTGGGACTGGCATGGTGACCAAGGAGGTCTCTTCTGGTTCTTTGTGCTCTTTTCCCTTGTCATGAGTCCAGAAAAGAGGAGGATGGATTTGCAAACCAATACTTACATTCAAGAACACAGAGCAGCTTTGCTTCTGAGGCTAGGATGAAACAAAATTAATCCAGGCCTCTTCCTAGCTTGACCCTGCTTGCTGGAATTCTGTCTTAAATATTCCAATGACTTTTTATCCTTTTTTATGTTTGTTTGTTTAAATGGGGAAAACTGACTGAACAACCTTCTTGACATAACCCTGACCCATCACTGGTTTACAGGATGAAAACAGACAATTTTAAAGGTTCCTATCTCACTTTGGAAACAGTGATAAATGGATAACAAGTTTAGCAAGCCCACAAACCCCATCTACTCATGTAGAAAGGTAAATCAGGGACACTTCAAGAGATAACAGACCCTCTTGTAATCCCACCACAAGAACAGATGGGATCAGTGGCACCTGCATAGACTGCTATGGGTAACCTAAGTGCTGGAAGCACACTGAGGTCTCAACCAGGTCACCCTGGGATGACTCCAGCATGCAAATCATGTCAACAAGGATCAAAACAAGCCTTATAGTCAACCTTAAACAGCTCCTGTACAGACATATCAACAAAGCCAATGAGGACAGGAATTACTTCTCTTGGCATGAGACACCCCCATAAAAGATATCCACCAGATAGTCAAGAGTAAAACATTCCTGCCATCCTAAAGTAGATGTTTGCTCCAAAGAACCAGGGTTTACAGTTCTCTCCACTATCTATAAAGGGATCCAAGGCCAAACAGCTATCTCCAGCTACAGTAAATCATCCAAATCCCATCTGGAGTGACAGTACGATTCTGCTTCCCTCACAGTTTAAAAGGTCCATGTAATCACTGAGAGTAGTTGTTAGCATTTGCTGATAGCCCAGACATGTATTATTTTCTCCAAACACCAATAAGGTTTCTTTGGTTTTTTTCCTTGTACAGGACTCTTTTTAATCTTTGTTTTGACCTTAAAAGACCTGCCAGTGTTAGTCCATGAAATCAGCTTAACAACTTCCCCGTCCTTTCACTTCTGGTTTATGAAAATAATTTCCCCATTGGTTCCACTTTCCTCCTTCATCCCTGCAATTTTGCTTTTGTTGTTGTTGTTATTGGTTATTTCTTTCTCTCACCCTGGTCCCTGGCAGTTCCGGTTCCCTGCAGAGAAATTACAGATTGTGGTAATAATTAGTTTGTAGTGTTATCTGCTTCTGTACCCTCTAACAGCTATCAGAATAAAGCTGTCACCCAGCACTGACCGTCTCATGTAATCAGAATAATATAAAAATAACCTTCCACAGTGCTGCCAGTAGTTTTCTTGTTCTGTGTCCTTAATTGCATTTGTTAATCAGGAAAATAAAAATTAAAAATCAGCAAAACCCCACAATTCATTTTCCAGTTTCCAAGTCTGCAGCTTCATATTTTTTTCCCCACCAAACTGAATTTAGGATTGTGTTCCTGTTTATTTGGCTATTTCCTATCACCCTCCTGCTAAAGAAACTTTCATCAATCCTGGGGGCAGGGAACTCCACACTGTTATTTAAATATATTTGCTTGCTTTTACCAGTTACACTGGTTTCATTATGACTGTAACTTCAACCTATTTTGAGAACTGTTTTTAAAATCATCCCAAGTTAGTATAGGAGACCCTGGGTCCTTGGAATCTGATCTCAGTCCATCATTCACATTCATCTGGCATAAAATGCTCGATGCCTTTGTTTTCTTAGTGGCATCACTNAAACTTTCATCAATCCTGGGGGCAGGGAACTCCACACTGTTATTTAAATATATTTGCTTGCTTTTACCAGTTACACTGGTTTCATTATGACTGTAACTTCAACCTATTTTGAGAACTGTTTTTAAAATCATCCCAAGTTAGTATAGGAGACCCTGGGTCCTTGGAATCTGTTCTCAGTCCAGCATTCGCATTCATCTGGCATAAAATTCTTGGTATCTTTGTTTTCTTAGTGGCATCACTGGCACTGACTGGTTGCATGATGCTGTCTCTTGAGTTCTTCAAACCAGGCTCCTGCTATGACAGCTTTGGAGCCTCGATCTGTATTTTCAAGTACACATCAATTTCATCTGAAATTGATTTGAGGAAATTATTAAAATTTTTAAGTGCAAAGTAAACATTAAAAAATGTGCTTTCTGTGGTTTCCAAGTAATGCAAGGTTTCCTGAGCATCAATCACAGAATCACAGACTGGTCTGGGTTGGGAGGGACCCCAAGGATCACCAAGTTCCAACCCCTGCAGGGCCACCAACCTCCAGGCCTGCATCTAGACAAGGTTGCCCAGACCTTGAACACCTCCAGGGATAGGCAAGGTTGCCCAGGCCTTGAACACCTCCAGGGATGGGACATCCACCACCTCTCTGAGCAACCTGTTCCAGCACCTCACCACTCTCTCTGTGAAGAACTTCCCCCTGATCTCCAACCTGACCCTTCCCTCCTCCAGCTTCAATCCATCCCTCTTGTCCTACCACTCTCTGCCCTCGTGAAACTGCAATGAAAGGCTGAAATGAGGTCCCCCTGCATCCTTCTCTTCTCCAGGCTGAACAATCCCAGCTCCCTCAGCCTGTCCTCACAGGGGAGGTTGTCCAGGAGAATTTACCTGACAGGGTCCACAAAATGGCTCACATGCACATGGTGTTCTGATTCAAGCAGTGCCCACAGAAGTGCTGCCTTTTGTTAGAGTCTGTTGGTTGCACTGGTGTCCAGTTCCTTCAGTATGAGCATAGCCAGGATTAAAACCCTCACCTGGACTCCAAACATGGCAGTAGGAGCCACACATGAAAGAACACATATTGATTTGCCATTACATTAAGAAGCATATTCTCTCTTTTTTTTTTTTTTTACATGTAATTGTAATTAACAGAGTGATTAAGCAAGGAGGTTTCCCTTGCCATTGAGTTAAGGACACCAACTGCTCCTCACGTTCATCCCTTGAAAGAACTGACAGAAATAGTATTGTCACCAGCTGTGTAGAGGAAGAGTAGTGCACAAGACAGGATTCATGCTGTATGATCAGAGATGTCTAAATTAGGGGTATGGTTTAGCTCATAGTCAGTGGAGAGGGACGTGCATTTTCACAGGAGGATTCAGCCCACTGAATTTCAGTCACAATGCACAGGATTACATGAATGTTAAGCACAGAGATCTCTCAGCTTGTGGAATTGTAGGCAGTGACTCTGCAAGGCAACATTGTCCCAACCAAACCAATGATCAAATTGCATCTGCTTAGATGGACCCAAGATCAAGTATTAGTAACACAGGAACAAAACACACATTTGTAAGCAAAGGAAATATTCCATATCAGGACCTTAGAAGAGTGATGGAGAGGGTCCACAGAGCCAAACAACTCTGATGCAAAAGTGCTGCAGAGGGATCAACTCAGCAGAAGTGAGCAGTCATGACTTATCAACAAAGTGGTAGGAAGATATTTCAGGGCTGCCCAAAAAAGCTCTTGCCTAAATTTCATGCAAACAGAGACTAATGCTTGGAAAACACTTGAGGCCAGGGCCAGAGTACAGGACCATGGGAGTTTCTTACTTCAAAATAGCTAGATTGCACAGCTCAGCTGTCAAATGAGAGACATATTTCAGGAAACCACTTATGATCAATCCAGTGAGTGAAACATCAGGAGGGATTGCTTCAAATTCAAAGTAGTTGCAATCAACTGATAGGCAAATTATTATTCTATGCCACAATTATCCACTTGGTTGCTGTTACAACCCCTGCCAGCTTTAAAAGTCAACATCACTCTGTCCTGGTGCTAAACCTGATAGCAAAGAGAAAAGTCAGCAGAGAAAATGTAAAAGAAAATAGGAACAATTTTTAACAGGGACAGGACATCTGTTGGGGCAGTATGTTGTGTGTATACAGGGCAGGGCATCAGCACTTCAGAAGGATGCTTGAAAGTTGTCTCAGATGACAGGATGAGTGTCTGCAAGATATGGGATAAAGTGGTCTTCAAACAGGCAAAGAGATCCTTCATAATCAAAGGCAACAGGCCACTCCCCATGCCTGTGGCTGAACTCCATGGAGG
Organism: Heliornis fulica; assembly: GCA_013399135.1. Classification (NCBI taxonomy): domain Eukaryota; kingdom Metazoa; phylum Chordata; class Aves; order Gruiformes; family Heliornithidae; genus Heliornis; species Heliornis fulica. The sequence continues at coordinate 211,333 of VXBZ01002378.1, forward strand.
ACATAATAATGAGCTGTAACAACAAAGAGGGAGTAATGCAATAAAAATAAATACTATTATTTTATGAAAGGGGAAATGTGGGTGCAAAGAAGCTCCCCAAAACATTCTGGTCTAAAAGGTAAGCTTCTGGAGAACCAGGATTGCACTCTTTCAATGCTGACTCCTGTTGCAGAGGAATAACAGGTCATCACTTCAGATCAATGTGATCAATTGATGCCAACTTTATTTCACTCCAAACCCAATATTTATATGTTCCTTTTTCCCAGTACACGAAACACACCCCCTAACAGTCTCTTCTCATAGGTTAAGTATTGTGGTGAGACCTGCTTGCTGATTGGTGCTTCATTATCTTTTTCCACGTTCTTTACATTCTTCTTTTCTTCTAGCTTGATAAACAACCATCTTGTTTATGGCCCTAACAGCCATCTCAGCAAATGCTGGATTGCTCTCCTGTCTGTTACCTGTTAAAATCCTCCACAGACTCCTACTTCAGTGTTCTCATGTCAAAGCATCTTGACCAGGAGGCTGCAAATGGATGGTTCTTCTCATCCTTCTGCAGCACCCCATTTTTCACAAATAGGAGAAGTTTCTGTCTAGAGAAGCCAAAGTAAGCAATACAGCCTAGGAAACTCACCTTTCACATGAAAACACATTCCTTTGCACTTTTCCTGCCAGCCAGCTGAATGTTGCCACCCTGTGTCAATCCTCCCAGTTTCTCTTGGAAGCCACCCTAACTCACCTTCACTACTCATTATTTTGCAGCATCACAGTCTCAGAGCAAAGATAACATCCCGGAAATAAGCTTCAAGTTGTAATTACATTATATATTGGTTTATAAATTCAATTGTTTAGCAGTGCAGTCTGCAGTCAACATTCAAGGAAAATGGAGGAAAAGAATCAGATTAAAAATCAGGTGGAACAAAGGAGGCTTGGAATGAAAGTGCAAAGGAAACAAAGATGATCAAGAAAAAATAGAAAGATACCACACGTGGTCATTTCAATACTGAGGTCAATTCAGTCTGGACAATATTTTTTCCAATTGTGATTTTTTAAAAAAGTAATTTGGTTTGGTATTTTTGTGGTTTATCCCCATCCAGCAACTATGCACCACATGGCTGCTCACTCCTTTCCCCACAGTGGGATGGGGAGAAGAATTAGAAGAATAAACTGAAACCTGGGAGTTGGGATAAGGGCAGTTAATTAGGACAGCAATGGGAGAGGAAATTAACACCACTGCTAGTAATCACAGGATACACACAATGCAATTTTCTCACTGCCTGGAACCTGAGGCCCAGCCCATTCCTAAGCAGTGATACCTCCTCCCCAGTCAGCTCCCTTCTTACATACTGAGAATGACATCCTACAGTATGGAATATCCCTTTGGCTAATTTGGCTTATCTGTCCTGGCTGTGTCCTCTCCCAGCTTCTTGTGAAAATTAACCATATCCCTGGCAAACACCACAACAGGTATTAACACAAAACCAAAAAGTTCACACTATTTAGATACACAATCTTCCCCCCAAAAAATAAAGGGCAGGGCACATTTTTACCCCATCAGCTTTAAACTGGAGACCACAGTATCAGAGTACCAGTGAAAGGAGATGTCTTACACTACAGAAAAGTAGCCAGAATTTTTTTTTTTTGAGGGGGGAGGTGGTTGGTTGGTTGTTTCTAGGGCTTTATTTGAGAGCTGTGATGAGATCATCTAAGCTGAAAGTACACCTGTCTTCTCTCCTTGGCTAGCAAGTCAGTAACTCAGTGGGACAAGTCAAGCTGAGGTAGATGGTTGACTGGTCTTAGTTCCCTGATGAGGGAGCACAGATTTGTATTAAGGGTAACATGAACACAGTTGCATTCTGTGTGTATCTGTGATAGCTGGATCTTGGCAATTGACTTGATAAGTTGTTTCAACTGCATAGGGAAAAGTGTTAGAGAGCAGCTGTGTCCACTGGAAGATGCTGTGTAAACCTGCAGGAAGCATCAGTAAACAGCTAAAACATGCCAAATTTTCCATCCAGTGTCTGGTTGAGGGATCAGACAGTTTGTACTAGTTCCATCCTTCCCCTCAGCAATCAGTTTGACAGACTTAGAAAGCAACATCTTCAAGTTTATCAACTCTGTGTCGCAGAATTCACCATTTCTTATGACTGTGCCACAGAAATGTCTTGAGTACTCAGGGTGCTAATGCTCATCTCAGCATACCTAGCAAAGAGGAAATGCTTCTCTACTTAGTGACTTGTAGGAGTAACTTTGGTCAGAATGGCTATTTGGAAGCCAGGGGTTGGAGGCACCTCTGGAGACAGTCTAGTCAAATGCCACTGTTTGAGCAGGGTCAGATAGAGTAAATTACTTCGTGCTGTTAACAACTGGGTTTTAACTATCTCCATGGATGGAGACTCCACAAGATCTCTGGACAACCCGTACTAGTGTTTGATCACCCCCTCAGTAAAAAAGGTTTTGAGGGTTTTTTATGTTTAAATGGAATATTCTGTGTCTCAGTTTTTATGCACAGTACTCTTATCCTGTCACTGAGAAGTCTGGGCCCCTCTCCTTTGCCCTCTCCCAGGAGATAATGTGAAGAAGATTCTGCCCAGCCATCTCTTCTCTAGGCTGCACAGTCCCAGCTCTTTCAGTCTCCTGTTATGACAAGTGCTCCAAGCCCTTAACCTCATTTGCCTCCTCACTGGGCTCAAATATACCCTGTCTGCCTCATACTGAGGAGTCCAGAAATGGACCCAGCAGTCCAGATGTGTCTCATCAGTATTGAGAAGGATGAAAAAAACCCCCAACCAAACCAAACCAACCAAACACCCAACCCACTCTCAATTTGCCATTATCTGTAACAACATTCGTGGCCCAGCTAGTCACCAAATCATTCACTAGAGAAATTGCCAGTGGGACTCACTGGAAAGTGGGGTTATATTTCTCTGCACCATGTGAAGAGCAAAGGTGTGGTGGAGCTACCACAGACAGTATGACCTATGCAGTGGAGCAGACCAGCCAGTCTTACAGGAATGTTAACTTGCACATTTCCTGCAATCCCTGATCTGAAACCCCTGTGTCCTCAGAGGACAGAGACTGTAAAACATCTGAGGGTGAGCTGCAGAAATTGTTTTTTATATTTCAGTTCAGAAGGACCAGATTTGCAGCCCAATTATGGACAAAGATTGCAGCTCCTATACTGACATGAAACTTTTTTTCCTGCCTACCTTGATGTAAAAGTCAAACTTTTTTGTCGAGGGACATTGCAATAAACTACAAAATAAGCTGCAAAAGTGGAGTTTCTTATTGCTTCAAGCATTTTAGGAGATGTTATTCCTGCAACTCCAGACATCTTGCCTTAAATATTACATTTATTTCTCCCCCAGAAATGACCTTTGTCAAGGAAGAATCTAAAAGAGATGGCATGGAACAGACTTTACCTTTGTCTTCAATGTTTATAACACAAACATAGAAACAGTAGGAGGCACATGAAAATGTGTCTGAATTTTGATCTGCTACACTCATGAAAAGACTTATGCTTTAAATTAAAATCACTAATCCTGCACTGATTTACATGCAAGCTCTCTCCCAGTCTTTCTGTGAATTTTGTGACTGCACAATCACACAGTGGTGACCCAGCCAGCAGGCATGGATACCTCTGCTCTTTGGCAGATGGCACTGAAACCTCCCAGTCCCATGGCAGAAGCCAGGATCTTGGAGTCAACAGCAGGTCTTTCCTAAGGGACTGCAGAATCATACTTCTCTTCTTTCTCAAATCTCACAGATCTAAATCCAAAATTAAGCAATTCCCATTTCTAATCTGCTCCATCACACATCAGCAAACCATTGGATATTATCCAGGTACTTTGACTTGGAAACCCTCAGGTGACCCAGATACAAGGTGCTTTACTGCCCTGTGCAATAGCTGTGAGAATCTACTCACCCAGATCATCTGCAGCACAAAGGAGAGCAGAAATCATCTGTTACACCAACTCATGCATCTGGGAGAAATGGATAAGCTTCTGGGCACACTAAATTTCCAACAGACTTTCTCCAAGCAATTAAATCCACCAGACAGAGATCAAATCTCCAGTGCTGAGAACAAAGTCTTCTCCAATACAGCACTAGGAGATTCTGCTCATTCCCTCTTCACCACCTGAGAGAGGAGGACAAAGTAACATAGCAGGCATGAAAAAAAGAAGTTCTGACATCTTGGATAACACCACCACCCTGAGAAGCAGAAGAGATACTAGGATGGGTAGTTGACAACTAATGGCTGCTGTGCATCCTGTGAAATTACTATTTTCATTCACTGCACTTCTTGCTACTGCTGACCATCTTAAAGCATCACAGTGGCAGCTGGAAACAATGACTCTTCCAAGGAGTCTTGGAAAAGATTGAGCTGAGAAGTCTTTGGAAGATAAACTGGAAGGAAAAGGTGTCAGCTGTGGGCAGTCTGCTTGTGCCAGTGCTGCTGCAGGGTATAAACCAGCGACTCTTTCTCCAGAAACACTGACCTAGCACCTTTCACCAGCCCTTAATGATTTACTAAACAATTCCACTTGAGAAATCTACAAACCTGAGCAAGTCATATGCATTATTTATAGCCATTTCCTTGAATTCCAGATGCTCATCACAATTCATTTGCATCTCATTCAGCTTAACTCAAGATAGCCAAAGGCTGCTCAAGGACTTGAATTTCAACCATATGCCAGACCATCATGACCAACATGACTCTGTTAGCACCTGGAAAGGTCACTAATGCTTTGCTTTCACTGCACTTCTTGCAAGCCTCATCAGACCTCACTTGTACTAGGAATGTGCTGATGACTTTGGGATACCTCCACCTCATTTACCCCAGCAGGAAGAAGAATCACAGGATCACAAAATGTTAGGGGTTGGAAGTGACCTCTAAAGATCATCTCTCTGGGCAGTCAGCAAAGCCACAGCATCTCATCCACGCTACAGCTTCTCTATTCCTTTTTGGTGATGCTTCATAGTCTTTCAGAGGTGTCTGTCAATGAGATGGATGACTCTTCTTCCAGGACTATTGCTACCACATGAAATTTTGTCTGGGTTCAAGTCACATTAAATCATGTCACAACTGAATCTTGCAATAGGTGAAAGACAGCTCAGCTCCTCATGTGTTCTAGGCAGAAGTTTTGAGACTTAGGTACAGTCAGTAAAAAAAAACCTCAACATGGAGAGAAAGAGCTTTTTCATGAGCTCTGTATAATCATGTTACTCAGAGTGTCCAATTCAATCAGTGAGTCCATCTCCTCATCTCTCAAATGCAGCTTTTCTTTACTCCAGACCAATACCTGCAGGGCTTAATTGTTGTCTGAAATCATAGAATCATGGAATCACAGAACAATTTGAGTTGGAAGGGACATCAAAGCCCATCTAGTTCCAACCCCCTTCCATGGGTAGGAACACCTTCACTAGATCAGGGGGCTCAAAGGCCCATCCAACCTGGCCTTTCAGGGATCCAGAGGCAGACACAGCTTCTCCTGGCACCCCAGGGCCTTACTGCCCTCACAAGGGAGAATTTCTTCCTAATTTCTAATCTTAATCTGCCCTCCTTTAGGAGCCATTACCCTTTGTTTTATCACTACACTCCCTGATAGAGTCCCTCTCCATCTTTCTTGTAGTCTCTTTATGTACTGGAAGGCTACTAAGGTGTTCCCTGAAGCTTTTCTTCATGCTCTGATCATGCTCAGCCCTAGGTCAGCCATGGACTAAAGACACAAGCAAGATTCTCAATCTTGTCTGAAGCAGGGTAAACTGGGGTCATTTTCTCCTCATAATCTCTGGATTTTCCCTCTCCTCATCAAAACCAAATAACACCCTACTTTGCATTAGTGCATTTCCCAGGTGTGAACTACACACAGCTCACAAGGTCCAGACCTTCTCAGAACTGTTAGGCAGCATCTGCCCATGACACAGTTCTTTGGACGGTGTGTTCCTCTCCCAGCTCTTCCCAGACTCCCCTATCATGGTTGAGAAATGTCTGGAATTTGATCTCACAGGTTTACATAACCAGACCAGGGAAATGCATGGAGTCTAATTTTATGCTCCAAAGTGAAGGTTTTCCAATAGCTCCAGGATGCCACCTGATGTACACACCTTTTCTCCAACCCCCTCTCATGTGCCTTCCCTAAAAAAAAACCCCTGCAAAACTGAATCACTGTTAATTGAAAGTAAATTGAGTTTGAAAAAGAAGGAAGACATCTGCATATGATGTTGTTTTATTATTACAATTAGGCAAATGATGTTTTCAAGCAAACTTGAAATAAATTTGGGAGAATTTATGCAAGCATTAGGACAAACATAATAAAAACCTGTTAGCAGGTTTATTGCAGAAAAGCAAATCTGTTTAGTGCTTTCCACGGATGGGAACGGTACCATCAGGTACTTTTGACTTCAGGCATTCAGGGGGCTAAATGCCCCTTTACAAAGCCCTGTTTGATTGGGGAAGATGAGGGGTTTTTTTGCCTTGTTTGTGGTTCTTTGTGAAAGAAAGCCTAGAAGCCATCAGCTTAAATTCCCAGCCTCAACTCTCTGTTTGTTAGAGACTAGGTGATGTCAAGCTCAACCACTCGGCGAGTTTAAGGATAGTGCTGCAGCAGCCCGTGAGGAGCTCTGGGCATAAGGACATCTTGGGAAATGAATCAGGCTGAACCAGGGCTTCAGATGTTTACAGGAAACTGGTGTTACTCTCTGGAATTGTCTCTGAAGGGTTGGAAGCTTGCAAGCACTGGAAAGGTTTTAAAGCAACATTTACCAGACAAAACTTGTGCCCCGACACATACACAAGTGCACAGAGAGAAACTCAAAATTAAAAGCAGAGACAAACTTCAGATATTTGACAGATCTCTGTGTAAATTACTGTAAAACCTCTTAAATGGTACTATAAATTATATCCCTGCAGTAACATTTGCAGTTTCCTTTTTTTTTTTTGTTTTTGTTTTGTTTTGTTTTGTTTTGAGTCCATCCTGTTCTACAGACAGACAGGGCCACCCACGGTTCCAGGGTGGCACTGGAGACCCTGGAGAGCTGCTGACTTTTCCAGGCGAGATAAGGGCTGTTCTCCATATAAAGTCACTGGGGCCACTCTGAAAGCAGGTGTCAGGGGTTAACAGGAGCCAGGCACTCTGTCCATGTCTGCTTGATCTCAGAAAAGACATCGTTGCTTGGTCAGAGCCTGGATCTTTATGTGTGCTGATATATGAAATGAACTTGTGTAGCAAGGGACTTGGTGAAGGAGGGGAAATGGTGGGAGGGTACATATCCTGCTCAGTCTGAAAATTCTGCATAGCTCTGCATCACCAATGCTGAGATAAACCTCATTTTATCAGGCTGTATTCATAACATGCTGAGTGATTCCACTTCCACTGGCTAAAGGTGTTGGGTTGAAGGGGGTGATGGAGGATGCAACCCAAAGTTTACTCCACAGCCAGTGTAGAGTCATTGGCAACACACTGAGACCACTTTGCATGCCAGTAATATTAACTCTGCAAGCACTTACACTATTTTCCAGTCCTATATCATTGTATATAGCATGCCCTCAGCATCCACCACAATTGCTACTGGCACAGTCTCCCCAGTGATTCTGGAGGAAGATCATGGAAAGCTCATGGTGTGCTGGAAGGTGCATGGGACTATTGACAGCAACCAGGCCCACATTTCTGCTAAACTTGTATGGACTTTGACATTAACAAAGCCTACAATGTAGATGCAGACAAGCATTCCTTGTTTCAGGCACTGCCTTGAGTTCAGGAGCGATGTGAGGGAGAAAGTTATTTGCAGAGGAACAGCCTCATAAAAATGTTTAAAAACTAAAGAAACACAGAAACATTACAAAAACAAACAAACTGACTGCTAATGTCAATGTTTACTTACCAGGCTGCACTTTTCCAGCTCACTTACAGCTGTCCTTTCAGCTATGATTTGCAGGGCAGTCTGCAGACACAGACCTGAAAGCACAGTTCAGGATGCTCTGCCAGTGGTGTCTCTACCAACATCTGTGGCTTTTGAGGTGGTCACAGGTACCCTGCCAGGCTGTGTTTCATACCATCTAACACAGTTTACTTGATGCATTTTAGAAGTAGACTGGGAACAAATCATACCCTGGGTGTCCCTGTTTCCTTTCAGTGACAATAAAAGTGTCAAGGCTTGGTTGTGCATAGGTAAATGTCTTTTTAAAGCCAGATAAACCTTCAGCAGAAGCTCCCCAGGGAAAAAACATATGAATACCAAAGTGGAAAAAAACCCAACCAAACAAACAGAGGCACATAAAGTGGAAGAGAAGAGGCTTGGGAAGAAGAAGGGAGAGGTCATGGTTTGTCATGGTAGAAGGTAGAATGACACTGCAGAGAAAAAGCATCAGTGGAAAAGAAATTTAAGCTTAGCTCAACTGCAGTCATGAAACCTCGAGCCATGCTGGAAGGAAGGTGTTTGAGCAGTCCACATTTCATGATCAGCAAGTTCTGGAGCATTCTATCCCTTATTTCAGTTAAGCTTTGCCCTGGATCACACATGTGTCTCTGAGTGTGTAAGACAGTTACTTTGTAATTAAGGTTTTCTATCATTAACACCATCCCTACTGTCTGCAGTGCAGAAGAAGACAGGAATAGTTTTACATCTAAGTAAACATCAGAGTTTAATTTCTGCTTCCCTAATTAAGCTCTTCCTATAGAAGAAGCCTAACCATGCCCACAACTCTAACCACCAGTGGTCCATTCTACCAAAGCCTTGGTGTGGGTCCTGCAGCATCGTGACTTTGTACAAGACAGCACTTCCCTGAGCCTCACTGGAGCACAGATCCAGGGTTATCCCAGGCCAACACCATTCCCAATAAAGAACACAGACCGAGTTGCTGACCTGGGGACAAGTGAGCTCAGCAGTATCGATGCAAGACACGCTGTGCCAGCTGGCCTCAGGATCAGAGAACTGGCCCTGGCTTGTTTTGTTTCTAGCTCAGCCTAGCATCGTGCTCATCAGACCCAGAGCTACTCATTAGCCACCTTCGTTCAGAGAGCAGCACTGCCCTGCTTGGAAAGGTGCTCATGGGAGGATGCAGCTCCCCCATTTGAGCTGCAGCCTGGTATTTACAGAGCTTTTCTGAGAGGCAGATGTAATCTCAATTCTGGCTTCCCAGGAGAGCTCCCAGCAAGCAGATCTATGGCAAGGCCACAGCACAGACCTTTAGCTACCTCTGTCTACCCAAACAGAATTTGTGAGCAGAGAAAAAGTTAGAGAGTGCCTCATTCTTTAGCCTAAGGATACAGGAGTCCTAATTTCCTGCAGCTTGGTTTTATGAAACTGTGGCCTGAGGAACAGAAGCAGCTTCACAGCTAACAGGGTTTTGCTGCAACCTTAAAGAAGAAGAAAAGAGGTGGGGGGGGGAAGCTGGATTTTTGATTGTTTATTGTTTGGGGGGGGTGGAAAGCAACTTTCTGTCGTTTTGACAAGGTCACATGACAGATGCCCCTGAAAAAAAAAAATATTTGGAAAGTTGCAGCTAACAAACCTTCAGAGTGACGGAGCCATAGCAACCCGTGCCAGAGACCAAAGGGTATGATCAATGTTTGTAATTAAAATCTCTTTTGTTTTGTGCTATTCACATACAACGACCCTTGCATTTTGGTCAACAGAGCGTACTCCATGAAATGTTCAGCCTGGGCTTTGTTCTGCACCGCATTCATTCTCTTAAGGCAGGAAACAAGAGACATCCCAGCCAGCGTATTGTCTGAACCCTGCCTGCTATTGTTTGCAGCAACAACAGCGAGCACAAGGTCCCCCTGCCTTTATTTTTTAATTCCCCACAAAACAAGCCTCAAGATTAAATTAGCAATGTATACTCTGATTGTGTTTTCACAGCCGTAACAATGCTAGCACATGGAAAGAACAATGCAACAACTCATTATTAAAGAAAAAAATAATTAAAATCTCAACAGAAATCATACCTCTGATAGGAAAAAAAAAAGAAAAAAGAAGAAAGAGTTTTTGCTCATTTTTATTTCCCAGGTAGCCTTTTGTAACAGCTTTTCCTAATAACAGGTTGGTTTGATTTAAACAGAAGTAGTTTCTTTTCTAGCTCTCTATCCACAAAAGCCACAGAGCTCCCCTGCTTGTAGCAGAATTGCTCCAGTTCGCTTTATGATGGGAACCATAATCACTATATCTTTACATGATGATCTGCCCTTCCTCTTCCACATCCCACAGGGAAGGAAGGACCTTCAGCACTGCAGAGTAACCCTCTGTCATTTGAACCCTACGATCTGGTAGAAATGCAAAGCCATTATCACCTAGCAAATACATCATCCTCCTAAGAAAGAGTAAAAAGAAAGGAGAGTCTGGGGAATTAGGGACAAATCAGCTTGACTTCAGTGCTCAGAAAAATCTTGGAACAAACAGCCAAGCAATCTGTCTCCTAGCACCTAGAAAATAGCAAGGGGATAAGTAGCACTCCCAAGAGGGATCCCAGGAACAAATCACATCCAACGAACCTAATTTCCTCCTATGACAGTGTAATGATCCTTGTGGGTCAGGGGAGCAGCAGCATATGTAAGAGAGCTTAACCTCAGTAAAGCTCTTGACATGCTCACACAACATCCTCTCCATCAATAAATACCTTAGCTACTTGATCACCCTAAGCTGGCAGTTGATCTGATGAAAAATCAGCCAAATAATTTGGCTTAGTTGGTGAAGATCTATTTGGGGGTTTCTCTCCAGCAGATTTCATCTTGCTGTTTCAGGGGGCTGCTAAAGGAGAGCAGAAAGACAAAGAGAGAGTGAGCTTGGGCCAGCAGAGGTGTTGGAGACCTGTCTGGACTCTGGAGCAGAACCAGTGCTAGCAAGCACATGAGGGGCATCACCTCAAACCAGACATCAAAAGCACTGACTGTACAAAGTTGATTTCCCCAGAGTGATGGTGTTGAGATACAGATGCTCAGGGGAACCTCAAAAGCATCAAAAATATCCCCAAACCCATGTTAATGTCCATTATGACACCTGCAGTTCTTCCTGTTGAAGCTACAGGGTGGAGCTGAAGACATTGATTAGGTCAAGGGTAACAGGTAACAGACAAGTGGTCAGGAACTTGAAGCAGCATCCCTCTGGATATATTCCCTTGGTGGAATGCAGGAGAAGTGACCCCAGCTTTCTGCTTAAATGGAAAAAGCAGTAAGACTCAAATCACTGACTAAAAATGCAATACAGACTTCTACAAGGTTTTCCAACCCCACACATCAGCCTTGGGACTGATGGAGAAAAATCACTGCTGGATTGGGGAAAAAGAAAAGAGAAATATTTTAAAAAGATCTTTCACATTTGGCTTCAAGACACATTTAAAAATAAAATTTGAACCCCCAGACAGTCAGACTGAAGTAAAATACCAGCTCCCTTCCCTCCTGCACTCACATCAGGAGCTATTGATGGCTTAAAGACCTTGTCTTAATTTTCTCCATGACTAATCTATTCAGTTTTCACTTAAGGAACCCTCAATGGTATAATGAGACAGCTGTTGCCTTCTATCCCTCCCCCAACTCCCCCAGCTAGGAAATTAAATTTAAAACTACTGCTTTAAATAGGCCTGGCACTGTCTCATCTTCTCTTGAGTTGCTCTGGGAGCATCTTACCCATAAGTGCAGGTGTCAGGTCAATCAGAATTCACCCAGCTCTTCAGGTCTGCCTGAGTGGGTAGTTTGTGAGGACATAGAGAAGTTAAACTTCTAGATCCTACTCCTGTGTGCTGTGCAATGAGTTAGGGGTTTCTTTTCTTTGTTTGTTTGTAAGTAGTAGATGGGATTTTTAAGAAAATGGGAAACCAGAGTGTGAATCTGACATGGGCTTCATGGGGACAGGTTATTTAGAACCTGGCATGTTACATGGGATTTGAGGTGTGAAACTCTCATAACATCCTGGTGAAATCTGAAGAGTGAGATATGAGTAGGAACCAAGGACAGATTCAGTCTCAGCACTCAGAGCTTTACAGTTTCTGGATCTGACCCTAATATGGTGTCTGGGGGTCTTTTCTAGGCCAACACAATAGCACCCATATTCCTGTATGGTCAGACACCCTGTGGACCCTTTTCCCTTTTGTAAAGCATCTATACTGGTATCTTTGATGGGATGATGTGAAACTAAAAGCTGAAGGGTTTTGAGTGCTGCACAATAAATGCTAGACAAGGAAGCATGTAGCAAAGAAAGGCTTTGCTCTCTGAGAGACCCTGCTCCCAACCCTGTCACACATATGGCCCTGGGTAGGCTGTTTCCCTGCTTCTGGCCTCTTCTCTCCTTTGCTGGACATGGACACATGACAACAAAGTCATGGCTGTACATACCAGAGACACATATTGCTCATCTGTGAACCCAGGGGTGAAGGAATAAGTCCTGACAGTAAGATGGAGGTGCAAGGCATTAAAGGTGAGTCATGAAAATGCCTCTTCTGTTACTCTAAGATTCCATGGACTAAAGGTTTGTGCTTTCCTGTTGTTTCTCTAGGACTCCACGGTGAGATCTTCTGGCTGAGAGTGGAGATCCACTCTCCCATGGACATCAGAAAGGGTACAAAAGACATCCTCACCCTGCAGTTCTTGAGAGCTGGCCTCAGAAAAACAATTCAGTCAACTGTGCCTCGGCGATTGCTCCCCTAATGATTCTGAAATTAGTAGCTTCAGACAGAAAATGATAGGCATTTTAATGCAACATGGGGAAAATATTCGTCTGCTTCTTGCTTCTATGCTCTGATTAGGAGAAATCACATGAAAAATAACACAGTTTCTGCAGACTTCACCTTTTACATGAGCAATGTTTTACACTCTCACCTTGGCTCCCCCTTTCGTGCTGCTCCCCTCTCTTCCCCATGCATTTCCCTTCTTTCACTTATTTTTAACTCCCTTTGATCTCTAGACAAATCATCTCCACTAAGAGAAATCTTGCTTAGAGGAAAGAAATGCAGAGTGTGGGGGAGTTGCACTGTCACAGGCTGTCCTCAGCTTTTAGAGGGGCTGACTGGAGAGCTTCTGGATCAGACTGGGAGGCAGAGGAGCAGTTACGACTAATTGTCACTTTTAGGTTTACATGGGGTGTCAAACTGATCACTGAGTGAGCCCCACAGTCATGAAGGATCATTGACTTGGGGTGAGGAACAAGGAATCATCCCTTCATAGTTAGGCCCCGAATCATCCCTGAGTTGGTATTACTCTTTTGATACTTTGCTTCACACCCACTCACAACCCACATTCACCTGTCCTGACAGAATCACAGAATGTCAGGAGTTGGAAGGGACCTTGAAAGATCATCTAGTCCAACCCCACCTGCCTGAGCAGGATCACCTAGATTAAATCATACAGGAATGTGTCCAGATTGGTCTTGAATGTCTCCAGAGAAGGAGACTCCACAACCTCTCTGGGCAGCCTGTCCCAGGGCTCTGTCATGCTCAAAGTGAAAAACTTTTTCTTTACATTCACATGGAACTTCCTCTCCTCCAGCTTGGACCCATTGCCCCTTGTCCTACCCCTGGCCATCACTGAAAAGAGCCTGGCTCCATCCTCCTGACACACACTCTTTACATATTTATAGATATTAATGAGGTCACCCCTCAGTCTCCTCTTCTCCAGGCTAAAGAGACCCAGCTCCCTCAGCCTGTCCTCATAAGGTAGATGTTCCACTCTCTCCATCATCTTGGTGGCCCTGTGCTGAACTCTTTCAAGGAGTTCTATGTCCTTCTGGAACTCAGGGGCCCAGAACTGGACCAGTGTTTTTGCCTAGAACTGGACACAAACCAGTGCTTGCTTCTCACCTTGAGAAGTTTAGAGTATGACCCATAGAAGAAGCAATCAAGCATTTATTGCCCCCTTCTCTTGAGGAGCTTACACCCATTCACCTGCACTATCTTTAGCTAACACAAATCCTCACCCTTAGTGGCACATCTCCAGTGCAAATCCCCACCCTTAACTCAAGATTTCCCCAGATCCTCCAAATAACTCTAACACCACCAAGAGCTCCTTCAGAGCTCCCAAACTTCTTGCTGACTTTACTGACCTCCTAATTAATTATATGTTGTCAAGAAGAGACCCAGAGAGTCCACTGTCTGGACATCTGAATTCCAAAGGTAAAACAGACATTGCACTATGCCATATCCTTACTGACCTTAAGCTGTGTCTTTATGTCATCCCTTTAGGGCATATGGGGGGAGTTGGTCAACTTTACAGAATATCCCACACTGTAATCATATATGCCATCACTTCCATGATTTACCTGGAAGGTCACTGTGTCTACAGACACAGGAGAGCTTTTGGTGAAGAGTAAGAAGGATGAACCTCCTTAGAAATATTTCCTGAAATTATACGTTAGCCTGTTAGAAAGAAGAGGAAAGGGCACAGACAAGAGGATGGTTGTAAAATGAGGGAGGTAAGCTAAGAATGGCTCTCCTCTCTGTCTCCAACAAGAATGAGACAGAGATATTGGATGCAAAGGAAATCTCTTGTCATCCAAAGTGTAATTAGACTGAGGCACTCATTTCCATAAGATGTCGATGAGGCCAGGAACTCGGCCAGACACAAAGATGTCTTGGACATTTATAAGGATAACTGAACATCTGAAGTTGTAACAGCTAATGTTAAAAAAAAACTCCCAAGAGGGATCTAACATCCTGTGTTTCAGACTTCAAATTAATCTCTTAGGTATTAGGAGGATACCTCATTATGGGGGGGGCAAATTATTTTCCCTCTCTATCTTGGAGTGTACAGACACTTTTTTTTTAAATTCTGTCAATGACCATAGACAGAGTGTCCTGCATTAGACACTCTGTCTATGGTCATTGACAGAATTTAAATCCAGATCACTAGGCACTAGGAGAATCCTTCTGTGAGGGGAAGAAGATAGCCCTAAACTTTTTATATTTGACAGTCTAACTCAGATGCAAAAGAGGGAGCAGAAGGAAAACCCTGTACAAGAAGGTAAAATCATGCATCTCCCACCTTACATTTTTTCTACCACAGGAGGGTTTTCTCATCTGATTTCTCCATGTGATGAATCCTTAGGAATTGGCCACAACAGCAAGGTTGTATCTGTGCACCTCAACCCATGAGGAACCCACCACTTCACCTTGGTGTTCCTGTGGTCTACCTCACTTTGTCTGCCCAAGAGTCCTCACTAACTCAGTCCTTCCAGCCACGGGGGAACATCAACCATCTTTGCCTTTATTCTGCTTCTGCATATCCAGCCCCAGTGCTCTTATTCCAATTTTAAAGGTTTATGGCTTGAGACAGAGCATTACCTGGTGTGGTCTGTGTGGATAAATCAGCTAGCATATGATTACACTACCCAGAAGGATTTTACAGCTCAGAAATTTGAAGGCCAACTGCTGTCATTGTGAAAAACTTCACTGTTGTATGGAAATCGGCTTCATCATTTCAACACATTTTTCAGTTCCCTCCCCCAAGTCTGGATCAGCTCTTTGACCCTGTGACCAAGGTGACCTCTCAGGCCCCCAAAATAAGAGTGTATCTCTCTGTGGCATCCCTTCCTTGTCAGGAGGGCCAGGTGTGGGAAAGAGACATGAGCTGAGGTTTGCTGGTGTTTCTCAGAGAATGTTGTATAGAGAAATATTCCCAGGGGTAACAGCAGCCTGTGGTGAGACTGCTCTAGGCTCAAATACCTCTCACTCAAGGTATCTCCATACAGGAAACGTTGGGACTTCATTCCCCATGTTTCCTCTTGGGATTTCACTGTACAAGCACCATCTCCTCTTCAGGATGCACAAAGAATCCTTAAGTGCTTTACAGGGAGCAGTTTCTAAAGGAATGTCCATTTCCCAGCAGGAAAGGCCAGAAGCCTACAGCTTTGGTTAGATTATGGGAATCTTCAGATGTATTCCAGTTACAGTAAAATGAAAATGTTCTTTATATCAGGGTAACTAATCCTGCTTAGGCTGTAAAGCTCCAGACAAACAGTTGATTCTACTTTCTTGTCAGATCCTAATCTGACATGCTGATAATGAAGAAAGGGAGGAGAAATCACAGGGCTGATATCAGGAAGACAGCTATGTCATCATGGGAAAGGGGGGTGGGAACACAAGGAAGGGGAAGAAGGGGAAAGGGGGAAGAGGGAGAGAGCTTGGACAGGCTTTAAAATGAAATTGAATATTAGGATATAGAAAATAAAATGGAGACAGGCTGCACTGAAAGCAATACAGGCTGGAAATGGAGAGAGACAAAGAATGACAGGGGATCCGTTTAAGCATGAAAGAATAGAAAGGAAAAGAATAATAATGTTGGCTTGTAAAGCTGAAATCAGATTATAGTTTCCTTCAGTGAATTAACTCTCCTGTAATGCAGTGAAAGGGGCTTTACAGAGCTGGTGTGATTTCCCTGTTGGGTGGCACTGGGACATTAAACCAAGGGGTGTGTGTGTGTGTGTTTCATTATGTCCCTGCATAAGTTTATGTTAAATCTCTCAGAGAGCACCTGTGCATGAGATGTGCTCTATATATTTCCTTGTGGAGCACAATGTTAAGTGTGTTTGGGTCTTGGAGGATGCCACACGCTGAAAGGGGCATGTGCATGTGTCTCTGTGAGGGTGTGACATTTAATTTCATGCTGTATTTATGTCAGGCAGTATATCACAGCATGGGGAGCCCTCCCAAAACCCCAAGGCTTCTCCCCACAATGAGGTTGATGTGAAGCCACCTGCAGCTGGAGGTTCCAAGGTCTTAAGAAATTGCTGTCCTTCTCCCCAGCACGTGGGATGCTCCAATGCCAGGATGATGGCACCAGCTGGTGACCTGCCATGGGAGCTCACAGCTTCTATGCCCCCCACCCAATAGATTGATCAAGGGTGGACATGTGGTGGGGTCATTGGGAAACACAGTTCACAGGCAGAGCATCCCTTCCCTTCTGAAACGATGTCTTCATGGGGAGTAAGAATACAGTATAGGATGCTACAGGGGTGACTGGGAAGACACATGAGAGAGGCTGTGAAATCATGACTGTCAATGAAAGGATGAGTGGATAATGATTGCTCATGGTCTTTTCCAGTGCAAGAACTTGGCAATCCCAAGGAAAGTGCAACTGAGCCGAGGAATTTCTTGCTATTGGATATATAGTTTGTTCTTAAAGTTAACAAGGGTTCAAGGAAGAGCAGAGAAGTTCAAAGAAAAATCTAGTCAGTGTTATTAAATCCCTAGAGAACATCTCTAGCCCTGTAAGTCCCCAAGTTTCAAATGGTTGGAGGCAGTGAAAGTACCAGGGAGGAAACATGACAAACCCTTGCCTTGTCCTTATATATAATGCATATGCCTGTAGCCACTTTTGGAAAGTGAGTTAGGACCTGTGCAGCTGTTCTGTATTATCTCTGACAGGGGCTGGATACTGCCCCTTCACTCCCTGAACATGATGCATCTTGGAAAGGATGATGACTACTTGTCATATCTAGGCAGTGTGACCTCCACATCCAATGTGTTTCCCTCCTGCCCAAACACACCTGAGGTATTCTGCAAACTACCCTAGAAGCATAACATGGCCAGTGAGCAAGAAAGTCTTGCAGCAATGTAAATATCACTCCCGAGGCTGATGCTGGTGCCTAAGCACTGCATAACCCTGGGGGGTCTGAGAAGGATTAGAGACATCGCTTTTCTTTGTTAAAGCCAGAATGTGCAAGTAAAAATGGGGTTGCATCATTTGAAATGAGAGCAAAACTTAGGTCTCTCCCACAGAAACACAGTTTATGGACAGCAAAAAGATTTCATTCTTGTGCATTTTGTGCGAGCCTTTTGCCTGGCTCTTGGTATTCAGGACACAAAGCAATCCCCAGTGTGCTTTAGATAAGGGCAGACCCATCCATACCTTTTCAACACTGTGTTGTGATACAATGACATGCCCAATCCAACTTTCTTCAGCAACTCTGCAGGACAGAGTGCCTGAGAAATGTATTGTTCTCAGCAGCAGAGATAATTAACCCTGTCATTTGTGGTTATATGGAGTGCTTTGTTCCACCAGCCTGAGGCTCTGGGCTTTGGTATTCCTTCTTTTTGGTCACTTCCTCCCAGAACCCCTCTATCTGCTAGGAAACAAGGTGATAAATTGCTCTCTGCTAACCACTTTCTGCATTTCTGTAGCACCTTGCAAAAAAAAAAGAAGTTATCACTAGAGGAGCTGCAGATGATGCTGAACTTCAATTAGGCCTCACTGGCAAATTAGTTGTGCAGGGTGACATTTTCCAATCATGCAACATTAGCATCCTCCCTAATTATGAAAATGTAAAGCTAACTTCTGTTTCATAATAAATTAGGCTTGTTCTCTCTGTGTCTAAAACACACAAGCACGCACGCAGTGCAATTTCAACTGGGTCTTCCCTTCCTGTTTTGCTGATGCTCAGAAAGAGTCACAACCACCACAGTTACTTTCCTTTCCTCTAAAAGTCAGACATGGTGGGAGCATATCTGATTAACACTGGGTAGAGGAAGGGAGGTCAGAGAGAATGGGCAAAAAGACACCGGAGGAATAGAGTTTTAGAAGCCCGTTTGGGCTGGTGGGCACAGCCTTAGATGTTCTGACACCAGACAGCTTTGTTCTCCAGGGAGAAGGGAGGAGGAGGGGAAATTTCTACTCGTGTCCTCTCTACATCTACTCCTCTCCTCTTTATTCAGCCCACTTGTCCATCTCTGAGAGAGGTACTGGAGCCTCCCTTCCCTCACAGTACTGACATACTCATAACAAAGTCAGAATGCAGGTGTACTACGACAAACCTGACCATATATATTCCAAGCATATCCAGGCAACAGAGCATACAGGAAGAAGGATATAAACAAACAAAATAAAAGAGGGCACAAGAAGAACAAACTTTCCTATGGGAGAACAATTTCTGTAAGTATCACAATTACTCAAAAAAAAAGATATTTTTTACAGTCAAAAGAATAAGAGAAAATGTCCTTCCTGAAGCCTTTCAACAATGCTTGAGGAATGTCTTTCTGTTTAACAGATATCATTTAGAGATGCCTCATTACAGTTTACTGCTGGAAAAGGGATCAGAAACTACCTGACTCTTGCCAGGAAAAGTTTTGCAACTCTGCTGTGTGTTTCATGAAGACCAGCAGACATCATGTGCTGAAGGCAAGTGGGATATCTATCTATCTCCTTTGTGCCTGTCTCAAAACAGGGTCTCAACTCAGCCACAGATCCACCCCTTCAACCCTCCACAGTTCCCAAGCTATTCCTTGTTACTATAAATAATGGGGCCTTTACAAACAGCCTGGGAACAGATGGGTTTTTATCCTGGCTGAGCTTGTGTTATTGAATTGGTGGGTTCAAGCACTGCTAAAGATGCCTGGAAAACAAGGCATCTAATTATTGCATCTCTGCATCAGAAGTAACAGGGAGCTGCAGAGAGTAGCTGACAAGCAGCTAAATAATAGACTAACAAGCAGGATGGCTGGAATCTGTCACAGTGCTAATGAAGGTCAGGATAAGACACCTGCATATTTTAAAGAATGAGATGTGTGCATTTGAAAATGCCCAGATGTGACATTTAAAGATGGAGATCATAAACTGAGCACAATCACTGCTAAGAGCTGGAGTCTGGGAGGGCACAAGATATATGGGTAAAAGAATTAAAAGCAATTAAAGAACTGAACGTAGAGAAGTCTTGAGGTGACTGGAGAAACTGGAGAGCCTCTGGAGTGCTGAGAGTAGTCCAAGGAACAAGCCAGTCCTGCTGTGTGGTAGCCACCATGATGTAGCTGACATTTTCCAAAAACTGGAGACAGACAGACTGTGCTCAGCTTGCCATCCCTGGAAAAGGGGAACAACATTTGCAGTATATTTTTCCACAGAGCAACTTAATTCACCATGAGCACGCTGCAGAGGCCCTTAAATAGGGCAAGAAACAGCACTGTGTAAGCAAGCTCACTGCTAAGCCCAGGGAATAAAAGGGTGGGAAGCACAGGCAGGACTGTGCAGAGAGGAGGCTGCCAAGAGCAGCTCCCATGCTTTCAGATGCACTTCATATTTGAAGGCTCATTTATTGCTGCAAAAAGCAAAGAAATCAAGGTAGTTTGGTTCAGTAATCAATTGAAAGCTAAGCCTTTACTCTAGGAGCCCATAATATTCAAAGGGTAACATCCTTCCTGAAACTGTCTGCACAAGTAATAAAAAGGGTATTGGGCAAACCCTACAGTGCTTCTGGTTTTACTGGGCACCAAAAACCCAAGCTGGGGGCTGTTCCCAGCACAGCCACAGCTCTCAGTGCTTCTTCTCCATCCATGTTGCATGCAGTTGACCATGCAAACTGCACAAAGATCAACAAGAACAACTGCAAGGTCCTGCATGTGGGTCAGGGCAATCCAAAGCACAATTACAGCCTGGGCAGAGAATGTCTTCAGAGTAGCCCTGAGGAGAAGGGTTTGGGGGGTTGGTTGAGCAGAAACTGAGCATGTCCCAGGTATGTGCACTGGCAGCCTAGAAAGCCAAGCATGTCCTGGGCAGCATCCCCATCAGTGTGATGAGCAAGTCAAGGGAGGGGATTCTGCCCCTCTGCTCTGCTCTGGTGAGACTCCCCTGTAGTGCTGCATCCAGCTCTGAGTTTCCCACTTCAGGAAAAACAAAGCTGAGTCCAGATCATCAGGGGGTTGGAGCATCTCTGCTATGAAGACAGGCTGGAATAGTTATGCTTTTTCAGCCTGGAGTAAGAGAAGGCTNTAGAAAGCCAAGCATGTCCTGGGCAGCATCCCCATCAGTGTGATGAGCAAGTCAAGGGAGGGGATTCTGCCCCTCTGCTCTGCTCTGGTGAGACTCCCCTGTAGTGCTGCATCCAGCTCTGAGTTTCCCACTTCAGGAAAAACAAAGCTGAGTCCAGATCATCAGGGGGTTGGAGCATCTCTGCTATGAAGACAGGCTGGAATAGTTATGCTTTTTCAGCCTGGAGTAAGAGAAGGCTCCAGGGAGACCTAATTGCAGCCTACCAGTATTTTAAGGGGTCCTACAGGACAGTGGGAGAGGGACTGTTCACCAGGGAGTGCAGTGACAGGACAAGGGGCAATGGCTCCAAGCTGACAGAGGGCAGGGTTAGGTTAGACATTAGGAAGAAATTCTTTACTATGAGGGTGGTGAGACCCTGGCCCAGGTTGCCCAGAGAGGTGGTGGAAGCCTGGAAGTGTTTAAGGCCAGGTTGGATGTGGCTTTGTGCAACCTAACATAGTAGAGTGTGTTCCTGCCCATGGCAGGGGGATTGGAGGGTTGCTGAAGTCCCTCCCAACCCAGAGCATTCTATGATTCTATATGCAAAATAACACAATAATGCAATAATAAGGCAAGAAATAGCAGTAGGGGTGGAGGGAAGATTTGTTTCCCTCAGACAGCAGGATGTTTCCTCTGCCTGTTCTTTTTCCATGCTCTGATTTTTTATCTGCCACAGTCCTTTTTATTTTGCCAATCAATTCAATTGCAGCATCAAGTCAACAAGCATTTTGAATAATGAGTTTGTTTTGGGGGTCAAAGGGTTTTGCTTGCTCATCCTGGGTTTGTAAAGAGCTGCCTTTATGTTAGTAATGCCAAAAGGGAGCCAGAGCTGCAGAGCATACTAGGAAGGATCAATACTTTAAAGGCATTAACACTGGTGAGTTGCAAATGAAGTTAGCGGCTGCTGAGCATCACTGATTTCACAGTAAGTCTCAGTTCAGTTGGTTAATTTCTCTGAAGGATCAATGCCACAGCTGATGGTTACTGAAGTTTCTTCCTTCACCAAGCACAAGGGGTTTTGAAATGAACTCTACAGGGGATCACAAACCAACTCGTCCGTGTAAATAAGAGAAGCATGGGTGTGTAATTCTCTTAATCTGTCAAGACTAGCACAGCAAAGACATGAATCATAAAAGCTGAACTAAACCAGCTTCAAATTCTGGATCCAAATTTCACAGTTCCTCTCATTATATGGGGTCAATCAAAAGTGCCAGGTCCAACCTTGCCCTTACTTTCAAGGAAACTGGACTTGAAAGCCATGGCTTCTACCCAGGCAGAATGTAAATGTTGTATAAAGTGGG
>VXBZ01002378.1:252061-318154 GCA_013399135.1 Heliornis fulica
ATAATAATAATTCTAACAATAATAATGATAATAATAGCAATAATAATAAAAACTATAATAATAGCCAACAGCAGAAAAAGTTGGATAGGAGAATTATATAGCTGTAGCATCAGTTTAAAGAACAGAAGCTTAGAAAAGGTTAAAAGAGAATTAAAAGAAGCAGGTCCTAGCCACTGCCAAATTTTAAAGATTTGTGTTGCTGCTTGCTGATGAGATTTGTGGGTTTCAAGGCTAAATTCTGGAAGAAAAATGCTTGCCAAATTGACCCATGGTAATATTTCACAACTTTGGAATTAGAGATGTCTAGAGTCAAACCCTGCATCCATGAAGAGCTGACAGTGTTGAGGATGTTTCAGCATGAACTGAAAGACTGGCATCTTTATTTCCCTAAAATGGGACAGGCTGCCCAGAGAAGTTGTGGAGTCTCCATCCCCAGAGAGGATCAAAAGCTCTCTGGACATGGTCCTAGGCAACTGGCTTCTGGTGATACTGTATGAGCAGGGAGGTGGATCAGAAGACCTCCAGAGATGCCTTACAACTTTCAACCAGTCTGTGATTTGATATAGCTGGGTGGGAAAGGGTTTTATATCCTGCAAGATTTCAAAAGCAGTTCTATTTTATTTGGGAGTGAATTAAAATTCTTTAAGCTTTGTTCCTGAAATGCATGTGAGAGGAAGAGAAAAAGTCTCTCTCTTCCCTCCATTGGTCTTCAGGTGTTCTTCTGGCATTTGCAATGCCAAATGTCATGTCCCTGCTGTGCCAAACACAGAACAAGATGTTCCCACCCTAGTCACAGTCTGGGGATAGATGTCTCCAGCTGAAGTCATTCACTTCTGTAGGAATTAGCGAAGGTTTCTTCTGGTTCCTATCCTGAATCACAGGTGAGTGGGTTTTTGAGACCATTGTCTCTCTGGGGCTGTGGGAAACATATGATTAGTATGATAATAAGCTCTGTTTTGGTGGAATGGTGAATTCTTCCCTGCAAATACAAGAGAAGATGAACTGGCTGTTCTGAAAGCAAAACGAACAATGCACCACTGCCCAAGGGAGTTGGGGCAGGCATGCTGGTGATTCCTGATGCATCCTGATGATGTCACCCTGTCACCCTTCACCACTGCCTCTGCTCCTTCCCACACCTTCAAATCCACGTCTGGCCCTGTGTTTCACAGAATCACAGAACCACTAGGTTGTAAAAGACCCTTAAGATCATCAAGTCCAACAATACCTGTCCTTTCCTAAACCATATCCCTGAGCACCTCATCTACCAGTCTTTTAAACACACTCAGGGATGGTGACTCAACCACCCCCCTGGACAGCCTGTTCCACATCCCAACAACTCTTTCCATGAGGTACTTATTCCTTACTACACCAGTTACCTGCTGGTGCTGATATCAGACCACAAAGACGATTTTGTAAGTAAAATACATGCTGGCACCCCTCCCCAAGACACCCAATGCTGCATTGGCAGCAAATACCTGGGGCACAGTGAGGCTGGGTAGTAACCCCCAGATATAAGACCCTTCTTGACTTCTCCTGGAGGCTGAGGAGCTCTGACTTTCTGTGGCAGCTTGAAACAGTGTAAAACTCAAGCAGATGCTGTGCAGAGATACTGAAGTTATTGAGACCACAAGACAGAGCAATAAATCACAGTGCGTTACGGGGATGATTTTGCTATCTTTATGACGTAAAATCCCTCCTCCCTCATCCCCCTCCTGTCCACATGACTTGAGGCAGAAGCACCCTACTGCATTTTTGCAAATTAAATCACCACAGACAGCATCAATTCAGATCTCACAGCAGATGGAGGGGAGAATCATGTATCGAGAGGGTATGGGAATGTACTCGGTTTGCTTTTGCAGGCACAAGGTCTAATTCCTCACTCTTCTGCCATTCAGCTCATAAAAAATAATTTTAAAAAGAATTTAAAAAAGGCTTTGAGTCTGATTCAGCTCTCCATCATGGGTCTGAAATAGATGTGAGCAATGCTTGCAGGACCTAGGTGCTCCCGAAAACAGCTTCAGTCCTGAAAACTGCTTTCTGAATCACACTGAAGTGTCAGTGCTTGCTCCTGAGTCCATTAAGACCCACAGAAGTCTTGTCATCATTTCTCATGAGTTTTTCACCAGAGCTGAAAATAAATAAACACTAGGGAAGAAGTTTATGGGGTGAAGGCAAGTCACCCTGGCGGGTGGTTTAGCGGAGCAGATGCTACAAATGGGACCACAGGAGAGTTGGTGAGGGAAAGGGTGAACACAGGAATTTCATTTACTAGAGCTGAATGAAATTTGGGCAGTAAAAATAAATATTCTTGAAATGTGCAGTATGCTTTAATTATTTTTCTTCATAGACTGTGGTGAAACTGTCTTATGTTTGCAAATGTTCTTCAGAGGGAAGAGGCTGTTTTCAGCAGGGCAGGAGGGTTTCAACACACCAGTTTGAATGGGAATAAAGATGAGAACAGGACCACCAGCAGAGTCCTTCCCACTTATTTCCACATTAGCAGCAGGAACAGGTGAAAATACAAACCAATTTTCCAGGCAAAATCATTCCTTTTCACAAAGTTTCAGAATTTCATCACAAGCCATTAGTTCTCCAAAACTGAACTGTTGAAACTTCCATAGAGTCAGAAGTTCTCATAAATACATCTATTACCCCATAAAAATATAGCCAGCCTCTTTGACAGGGGCCACCTCTTAACTCCTTCCACAGGGAACAAGAACAGGGCTGGCCTCTGGTGACAACTAGAGTTAACATTATTTAAACATTTCAGTATCACATTTCTATTTTCATTTTTTATCACCTTTTGGCTGAAATTCTCCAGGCCTGGCCAGCTCAAAATAAATAGTTTGAGGAAATGAGAAACAAAAAAAAAAAAAAAATTCCTAACCTACTAAATTTTTAGAATGAGATGAGATTACCAAATTAAATAAAAGTCTACACTTCCTCTTCAAAATAAATGATTATGATTTAAACAAACAGATTGGGAGGAGGAGACCTGCAGTTTTGAAAAGAGGTTGAATGGAGAATTACATTTTTTCAAGGAAAATGGGACTGACCCGGCTGATGCTTCTATTGAAAAGTCATCCCACAAGGACACAACAGCTGTGTCCTCTTCCAAAAAGGTGACAATGGGTAATAATAAAGACAAACTAAAGAATAATAAAGATACAGGTTTTGTAAAAAATAAAGCAAGACCAAATAGTTGGAAACAAGAGAGTGATAAAGTCTCCTACATCACTTCCCTGCCTTATTATGGGAGTCTACTACATATTGAAGGTATAGACATGAGGTATAGCTAAAGCTCATGGAAACATGGTCAGCAGGTCATGTCACAGATGGGCTGAGAAAGATGTCAGAAAATCCTTCCTTTCATGAGTATCTAGGATTTTTATCCACCCTCTAAATTTGTGTTCCAGGTAGCACTCATAGCTTGTGAGTTCAGCCCTGGAAGTCCAAGTGTCTGCCCCCATTCCAGCCTATTTCCATTCAGGTTCTCAACTCAACTGTGCTGTCCTGCTTGCACTTAAAGGAGAAGATGCAGTACAACCATATGTATGTATCTATAAGAACTCAAGCCTAAGACTTATAAGTGGCACATCTCAATATTTAGAAGATCCTCATATTAACTTTGATTTGCAGTGCTTAACCTCTCCAGCTGACACAACCACCATTCTCTGCTTCTGATTCTTCCAAGAACAGCCACAGCTCTTTGGGGAGATATGTTCCATCTCCTTCAGACCTCAGCTGAAGGCACAAATGGGACAAAGAGGTGCAAGATGCTAAATCTATCTCCACTTGTGAGATCTCAAGGTTGTGCTGCCTCACAGTACCTTCAAGCCTTCACCAGCAGATCTCTCCCTGACTGCCAGAGCAGAGCACCAACAACCCAGGCTGGGCACCAGAGATGCCAAGAGGTGAAATGCTTTGCCAAAGAAACCACTGGCAAACTAATGGCAGCTCCAGGAGTGAATTCTGATTTCCTCTTTTGGCTTTAGAGACAGAACATACAGAAAATGCAGATATCCCCTGCTCCCACTAACAGTTTTGTCTCCCAAAATAGAGGCAAAATATGTAGACTTTCATTGGAAAAACTAGATGAAAAGGGCAATGCTTTAGCTCTCAGTTGAAAATAAGGTTTGCAGGAAAGCAAGAAAAAGACCCAGCTGTTGCAAGATTCCTTTGTGGGGAGAAATAAATTTATGTAATGAATGAGTTGAGGAGCTGGCACTGGGGCATGGACGAGGCTGTCAGAAGGAAACCATTTCCTTAGCAAGTAGTCCCAGGCAGAAGGTTTCTACCTTGCTTCAGGGCAAGGACTGTGGTGAAATGGACTTTTCACAGCCAGCAAAGCATTTTTTACCGTGCCCCTAATTTAGCTCTCAAAATTAAAATAAATAAATAAATAAATAAATAAATAAGTACAAATATGTAGGTGCCCCTGGGGGAGCATGTGTTTTGTGCATGTGGTTAATATTGGTCCAGATAACCCCAAAGAGTCCAGCTAACCTTGGAGCTACCGCTGTGAGAGAATGAATCTGTCACACTTACCCCCCCACCCCGCAGATGCGCGCGCACACGCGCTCTCACACGGCACTTGATGGATGAGATGATTTGAAGTTTTTGACAACAGCATTTTGTTGTGGGGAAAAAATGGTTTTTTAGCAAGTTGCAGATAAATGAGCAGAGTTTACTGGAGTGCAGGGAATGCGGGAGGCAATGGAAAGTCAATGATTTGTGAGGTGAATGGCAAGTGCGAGCGGCCATTTTTAAAATTAAGGCACAGTGCAAAACAGATCTTCTCCTTTACCATTAGATTGGAAAGGGTGGGACAGGAGGGGAGGCAAAAATATTGAAGGAAGAATTTTTTTGTCATGAAATGTCTGAAAATATTTGTTCTATCCCCAATCTCAGCATCTCCTGTAGGAGCTTTTCTTCTGACTGTTTGGCCTCACACTTTCCTTCATGCTTCTTTTCCCACTGGTTTTTGGTTTGCAGGCATGCTCAGAAGGACAGTAAGTAACCTTGCAGGAGAAGGTCCCTTGTCAGGGGTGACAGAAGATCACCACTTGACCTCTTCTTTTGGGGCATTTTGTCCAAACCAGAACTGGAAGGGTGTTATCTCTCTTTTATCCAAAGACACTGACAGTGTGGTAGTCACATCTCCAATGCTGTTGTACAGCACTGCACAGCATTTTATTGGTATTATTTCTTATATTCACAAACATTGGAGTCTATGTGTGAAAGAGGTCTGTGTGGGTCCTGGCTGATGATGCTTGGCACCACTGTCAGGGCAGGAACATCATCAGAAGAAATCAGAATCTTTGCACAGGGCAAGGTGGAGCCAGGAGTTTCCCTTGAAGGTAGTAGGATTTATCTATGATCAAGACATTGGACATAAGGTAGAAGAAGCCCATCACTGAAACTTGTAGTGCAAGAAATGTTAGGTGGAACAAGAGGAAGATGAAGAAAGGACAAAAGGACAGCTGAAAAGGGAATGGAAAGAATAGTAATAGAGTGGCTTCAGATAAGTATTCCAGGAGAGATACAAGGAAGGTATTAATGTCATCATAATATTGACACTGGGTTGAAAAATCTAAAAACCAATGTAAGTTGTTTTATGGTCTGTTAAATCACATGATGAAAAGTATTTTGCACAGAAATTATTTTATATGAATGATTGTTGTTCTCTAAGAAAACAGACCAATACTAAATGAAATTAATACAACAGAATGTAATAATAATAATAATAATAATAATAATAATAATAATAATAATAATAATAATGCCATTAGAATTTCATAGCCTAATTATTCAGAGTGTTAGTCACTAATGGGCTGAGACATCCTCATCACAGATAATGCAAGTAGTCAGTAGAAATCTGATTGGAGATAAGTGGCCTGAATTACTTGCAAGTAGAAATAATGATAAATAAGAAATATATTATACAGCTCTTTCATACCCCCAATCTGTGACCCTCAAAGAACTTAATGATTCCATGTAACCCTTTGGTAGTAGAAGACTTTGATAGCTTGAAAACACTGTATTTGTGAATGAATTAGGAAGAAGGTCCAATGGTCCTGCAGTTTCTATCCATTAAGCACTTTGCCCTCCATGATCTCCAGATGAAAATACCACTCTTTTCTGACCTTGCACTTGAAACTCCTTGAAGGATCTGACAAATGTTCAGGTTCTAACAGATATGCAGAGCAAAGGTTCAAACATTTTCATTGCATTGACCATAAGTCAGCAAACTGACCCTGGCTTCCATCTTTCCCATTCCTGCACATATAAAGACATCTCCTGGACTATCAGTGAACCTCTCTCTGCTAGTTGTCATCGAGAAGACCATCACCCTGCTGATTTTCAGTGCTTTCATCTTGCCATTTTTCACTCTGATTATTCAATACCTTTCACATTCCTGAGCAGTTCTTACAAAGGAGTATTACACATTTTAGGCTTCAACAGACATTTAAGTGAAATGAGGTCCAGATCTCCAGAAGTTAGCACAACTTCTTACTATCATCAGCTAAGACAGGTAAGTTCCTCCAGGGACTGTTTAATAATATTTAAGACACTTAACAATGTGGACATGCCCTTCTCTATCACCTACATGATTCTTTGCTTTTTTTACTGACATCAGGCCATGGGAAGTAAGAAAAGGTCTTTGCTCCATGCAGCTAGCCACTTATTCAGGAGTGCTACTACTGGTGCTGCTCCAAAAATGGCTTAAGGTCATTCTCTGTTGTAGATTCATGGTAACTTGATTCCCTACACATGGATAGAGTGGTATCATATGCCACAGCTATATGACACACTAACACAGGAGCATTTCCTAGACTGGAACACAACTCCATCTCTCAGTTCTTCTCTTTCAGCAGTAACATTTCCAAGGTACTGGTTTAGAAACCCTATCAGCAGACACAAGCACCAGTCATCTGTGGGATGCTTCAGAGTCTTGTTTTCTTACTGTTAATTGTGTGTTTGTAGTAGATCATGTATGTTGGAATCCATCAAAGTGATTATCCCTTGTCCCTGTGTAAAAGGGACACCGGCATCCCAGTGGAGCCAGCCTTTGTGCTGGATATCCTTGTGTGAAATGAATCCTAAAGGCTTTATGTGAGTCTATGAAATTGTTTATTATTTGAGTACTCAGGTTTGTGCCTTACTCACAGAAGAAGTGAATGAGAAGTTTATCACCATCTTGGAGGGTCCAGGTTCATATACCTAGAGCTGACTCAAGCCCAAACACTTGTGCTATACTTTCCTTTTTGGAAGCTGGACAGGTATTTTCTTTGCTATTTCATATTTTAAAATATGTAGCCTTCTCTTGCTGTGGAGAGTCTCAAAATCAACTGAAATTAGACATAAAAATGTTGATTGATTTGAGTTATTAATTTACTTGATAACCCAGGTATTTGCCATGGGAAGGTAAAAAATGATCTCAGACCTACAGTAATAAGCTAATAGTGTTTGTGTTCCAACTTTAGAGAAGGGGGAGGGGAGGGAGGGGAGAGATGAAAATATCATAAATATATTCATGTGTTCAGTCCACTCCAAATGATTAAACACCCCCAGGTTTGTTAAAAGAGAGTGAAAAGGAATTCTTGGAGTTCCTAGTAAGCAAATCATTCATTAATAAAGAACACTTAATTGTGAATAGAAACACCTTCTGTTTGATTCTTTACAACACCAAAGCATCATCAACTGCCTGGCATGGAACTTTTGAAAGGTCAAGATTAGCATTAATGATATTTTGGAATGCTGATAAAGGGTATTTTTGCTGCTAGCAAAAAAAAATTTAAAAAAAAATCAAGACTTCATTTTACATA
Source organism: Heliornis fulica (assembly GCA_013399135.1). NCBI lineage: Eukaryota > Metazoa > Chordata > Aves > Gruiformes > Heliornithidae > Heliornis > Heliornis fulica. The sequence goes on from VXBZ01002378.1 coordinate 259,891, forward strand.
TTCCCAGCACATTATTCAAAGCAAGAGAAAAACAATTTCCAACTGATTTAGAAACTGAAAACTCGATTCTATGCTGATTGGCAACCAGTTATTATTGCTCTTTATTATTTGTATGCCGGTAGCCTGAGGATGCACCGACATGATAAACACTGTGTGCACATATTGGAATGGAAAGTTTCTTGCCTAAACATTCAGAGTAAATGCTGGGAGGAGAGAGAAGGAGCAGAGGGGTGGAGTGATTTGCTCAAGGTTACTCCACAGGTCAGAAGCAGATGTGACAACACGGTCCTAATCTGTACAACACATAAACCTATGGTCATGTTCCTGAGCTGTAGGTGAAGGTGTTGACCTCTGCCTCTGGAACACACCCCCTTATTTGATACCATATAATATATTTGTATATTTATTTCTATACTATATTCCCCTGCTTTGTCCCTGACCAAGAAACAACAGGGGAATGGCAGAAGAAGCAGCTAAAGCTTTGTCACAGCCATCCATATGCCAGACAGATGTCCTCAAAAGATGACAATGACACAGTGCTGGATTATTCCACACCCGGGGTTCAGACAAATGGGGAGAAATGGGATCTGAGGAGACTTGGAAAATTAACTTAGCAGTAAAATCCACCAGCCATCACCATCTTGGCATTATGCAAGGACACTTTCTCCAGATCTTCTGTCCATGCAGCTGCATTGCAGAAATAAAGACTGTGGGTAGGCAGAGAGTTCTGCTGATGGTTTCATAGCACAGACATCGCTCTTCCTGTGCACCAGGAGTCTGTAAGTCCCCATGTTATCACTGTATAGTGTTGAACCAAAGGCAAGCAATGTATAAGGTAAAAGTAACACTTTCCCCTTCCACCTTTGTCCCCAGCAAGCTGTGTGTCTCCTGCCTCCTCTCCAAAAACCTGGCTGGCCTGCACAGCCCACGCAGCAGCCATCTGTTGGAGAGAGGTTTCACCTTGTGACTGCACGGAGCCACGGGGCATATTCCCCCTTTCACATGATGCAGACAGCCAGGCAGTATGTTTTCCTCTTATTTTAATGCTAACTTACCCGAGGAGCACGATTACCAGATGTTTTAATTCTGGATAAATTACTTCTTCCTGCAAGAACTGCTGTAAAAAAAGCCTGGAGGGGGAAAAACCATAGCACAGTGTGTTCAGTGCTACTTCAAGGAAAGCAAGCATTCTGGGTAATGACTTTCTGAGGAGGAGTGCAGGGATGGGAGGGATGATGGAGGGTGGGGGGGACCCAAAACAAGCTATCTGCTCTGATGAACAGAAGGAGAATATGAGAAAGCAACAACCAAGATGTCAAGGAGATGATAATATATACAACTGCTCTGCAAGAGGTGAGGGCTGGGGATCTTGTAGCATCAAGGTAAATACAGAAGTTGTTCTGTCTCTGTGTGTGTGCTGCCCGTGGGGCAATTTTATATAGGAAATTAGATATATTCTATGATTCTATGATCTCTGTGACTGAAATCAGGACCAAAGTAGGACAGTGTCCAGATCTGATGTGTTGACAGGTCATTTGGGTGGTTGCAGAGGTTGTTCAGTTTTGCTCCCTGTTGCCATTTTCCAGGAAGGACACTGTTACCTGTGTTATCACAATCAGATCTGGCCAGGTGGTGTGACCATCCCTGCTCCTGAAACAGCCGATGTGTGTGAGCACCACCACCTGGCTTTGTTTGGCATTCCCTGGATACCTTAATTAGTGCCCCCCCTGTGCCTGGCTTGCACAACATGTGGGTTTTGCTATCACTCCCAAGAAGAGTTCTGAGCCGTTTAGTTTGGAACCACAGAAATTAATGCTCTTGCTCCTGAAAGTTTGGGGTTCTATTCCCAGAAAACGGAAGGATGGTAATCTTGGAAAATGAAAAATATCCCTGGGACTCAAACTGTGGGAGGCATCAGCCCTTGGGTGAAGCCCTAACTTTGACTGAAGAGACTGAATGAGCAGGGTTGATGCCCTGTTACACTTAATGTTCAATGGGAGGTGGGAAGACCTTCAGACATGGGTGAAACAGCTTCTCAGCACTCTTTGCATGCACCTTGGAGCAGTTCAGAACAGGTTTTGTGACCCCCATCCCAGATCCCCAGGAAACAAGGCTGTTAAGCTGTCTGTACCAGCATTGCTCTTTGGAAAGAATGTCATTTGCTGCAGAGCAGTAATGAGAAACAGATGAGCTATATAACCCAGTAGGCCATTTATGCTACTTTTCTGCACACACAGGCTTGAACATATGGTTGTATTTATGTTTTGGGTGTGCAGAAAGAAAAAAACAAACAAAACCAAACCAAACAACCATAGTCCAAACCCCTGTCCTTTATCATTTGGTTAGTCTGGGCACTTGGAATATAAACATTACACTGAGGAGAGGAGAGGGCAGAATTTCTTTATGTCCTGTGATGTCTAGACCAAAAGCAATAACTGCTCATTCTGTCCTGAGCACCTCATCGTAATGACATTATTCAGGGGAGAACCTGTCAGATGGGTTGAAAAATGAAAGTTCCACCTTTTTAAAACTAATTTGATAACTTCATTACCCCATGAGACATGGAAGTGATTGGAGCCAAGGCATATACTAATGTCTTGTTGAATGCACTTTGATTTTTTTGTACAGCCACTGGAATCAGTCAGGAGTTCTGTATTATCTCATTATAATTGTCCCAGGAGATGTACTTCAATAATTTTTTATTACCATGGGGAATGAAAATGTATGTTTTATTTGGTAATTTCATAGTAATGGCTCCAGCTATGTAACAAACTCCCTATGAGTTGGATGGTGGCCCATCATTATGCACTCCCTTTGACAACACAGGATGCACAGCATGCAGGAATCAGTCAGCAAATGCACTCACTCACACTGGGACAGGAGCTGGCAAGTCTCTTGCCTTGAATATTAAATATCAGTATGAGAAAGAAAGACTGAGAGGAAGAATCTTAGCAGTGACAGTGGCCTTTTATTCAGCAGTCATGTCAGGTCCAGCCTCCAAGACCTCTTCCAGCCTGGCATTCCCTAATTTCTTCTCTATGGGGGATAGTATCTTAGCCACAGAAGGAGTGATGTCAGCATGGATTTCATCTCTCGACTGTTTACTTTAGGTTGTTCACTCTTTTGCTCTCCATCTCAACCCCTGGGTTATGATGTTGAGAAGTCCTCCTAGCCTCCTAGCTCTGATCACAAGAAAACATCATACAAACCTTCATGAGCCTTTCTGCCCTACATCAAAAATAGTTCCTCATAACATAGCATGTAACCTTATGAGTCTTATTGGTCTTCTGAGCAGACCAATATCTAAATGCAGTCACACCTGGGTACAGTTTCCAAATGTCCCTTGAGGCAACACAAGCAGTGGGTAGATATCAACTCTAGAGAGCACAGAATCCAAAGATGAAAAAAAGTTGTGGTCAGTGCTCAATGATCTCTGGAGGTCCTTTCCAACCCCTACAGTTCTGTGATTCTGTGATTCTGTGATTCTGTGATTCTGTGATTCTGTGAAATGATGTAAAGCTCTGAAACATCTGTAAGAACCACCAAAGGAGTGTCATGGGGCATGCTCAAAAGAGTTAAAGGATAAACAAGGGACAAAAATTAATAGCTTCTGAGCATCAGAGAAGTAGGAACCTGGAGCAGCCACTCCGCATGCAGCTACTCTAGAAGCAGCACAGCTTCCAGCTATGACTGACCACAAGGGGTAAATTTTAGTGTGTCTTGAATTCACCCATGGGTCCCCAAATGCATTGGCTGTTTATATCTCCTGTTTAGTATTATTGCTGAGATCACACTCCAGTCATTTCCATTGTCTGAGTATTGCTGGGCCAGCATGAACAAGGTGAACACAAAACAATGCTTCATGAACTGTCACAACATGAAAACCAGAGTGTTTCCAGTGACATTATCATTTTGACCAGAAGCAAAGAGTCTCCACATAGCATGGAATTAAGCTCCAAGATCTGCAAAATCCCCCCCCAGCACACAGAGGAAAAGTCAGTCAAGAGCTTCTAAACACATACTGCTCAACACCCTTATCTTCCTCCTGAAGGCTGGGAGAACATATTGGAGAAGTATCACTCTATGCTGCCACATGCTTATGCTACTTCCCAGGCATCTACTGTTAGCCACTTTTGGAGGCAGAAAGCTTTGTCTGACCTTCTACAGCCCATCTTATGCTCATACCATTCATGAAGCAACATGGTTTTAAGTATGATAGCTTAAATATCTGTCTGCTACTTCTGCAATGTCAAGCTGCTGCAAGCTTTGAGACCTTGCCTAGGAGCCATGTACTCAAAATCTCTCTGCCTTCAGTCACTGCCTTTATTACCATTCTGTGTGTTTTCTGTGGCAGAAATTATATGGTATAGTTGTCCCCAAAGCAATTTGTATGCTATGACTCAAAAAGAGCCCCAGGCAATAGCTGGCCTGATTTAAGAAAGTGAGAAAAAAAAATTAAATATCTGAGTCTGATGAGGTCATCTCCTAGATCCAGAAATCACTTTCCCCAGATTTTCTTTATTCACACTCTGCTAGAAGTTATCACCTCTTAAGAAAGAATCCATTTTCTCATTTCTTGACTTGTTGCAGTCAGAACCACACTATATTAGTGATGATCTACTAGTTAGACCATATAAACTAAGCTCATTCATTTTCACTGATACAGGTTAGGGTAACCTCACTGGAGAGCTCCATTCACTGATAAAGGGAAAAGTCTGACTTCATGAGAGGACAGCCTGTTTTGTAGAAAAATAGAATATAATACCAGGTTGGGAAAAGTCTCATGCTCAAGCAGGGCCAAATATATCAGGTTGCTCAGAGCTTCTGGACAAGTTTTGAGTATCTCAAGGCTGGAGAGCCCATAACTTCCCTGGGAAGCCCTTTCCAGTGTCTGGATAATCACATGGTGATTTTGTTTTGCTGTTATACCTAATAAGAACTTCCCAAGTTTCATCATGGGTATATTGCCTCTCATCCTTCCACTGCACATCTCTGAGAAGACAGGCTCCATCTTTCCTACAGGTTGCTGCTAGGTATTTGCAGCAATATTATGGCAATAAAATGTCCCCAAGCTGCCTCTTCTGCAGGCTGAGCAACCACAACTCTCAGCCTCTCCTTATATTCATGTGCTCCAGGATCTTGAACATCTTGGTTACTCTTCACTAGACTCGAAGAATCACTTCTTCCCCAGCGAATACTTCCCTGTATGCAGTTTGCCACAAGGATGCACTGCTGACTCATGTGCAGCCTGCTGTCTGCCAAAACCCCCAGCTCCTTTTCTGGAAAGCTGCTTCACAGCAAATTGGCACCAACCCACATCACTGCACAGGGTTATTGACTCCTAGACGTAGGATTTTAATAATGGGTTGAGTAGTAAGAGCAGTTAAGAGCCCTCACATTTCTTTAAGTTCTCTTAATTAAGAGCTAATTTAACTTACAAAGCTTGGCATCATCTCTTGAGATTACCTAGTGAGTAGTTCGTGTTAGAGCACAGTGGTGCCACCAGATCCTGCTTCAGACCCGTGGTGCTCACATTAAATGCTGAAGAAACTGCTAATACAATTCACTGGGAGGCTTCCCCATTCAACTGCAAGAGGGAGAGTGAGGGTGTACGTTCAGGTAATGAGGTCCCAGGGACAGAATACAATTTTCCTTCAGCACAGTAATCCCCACTCCAACTCATTAAGAGGTGCAGACATTCTCCCATTTTATCTTTCAACAAGTAGCAATTTTTCACACAGATCTTATCAAGCAGACTGGTTTCTAGTACACAGATGTATTGCTTTCTCAAACAGCCATAAGTGTCAGGGCTTGATTTAATTGCAAATTGATTGAATGGGTGTCACATCAAAACAAAAAATAAATAAAAGATGCCAGAAGTTACAAATTCATTAGCTGGGTTGAGAAAATTCTTTGTGTTTATTCAGCCCCTCCCACCCAAGCTTTCTGTAAATATTCACGTACCAACCACTGATGCTGTCTGTGTGTTAAGGCATACTTCAGTCTCCCTGCTTACCAAGGGAAAAAGTTAAGCCACAGGAAAATATAAAACAAAAAAAATGTTGAGATATAGTAATTTTTTCCATCTTAAGTACTAAGCTGAGACATCTGGCCTCTCTGAAACTGCCTGGTTGTGCAGGGTATGGCTTCTTGGACCTACCAGACAGGAACCTGTCAGTTGATGTCCATGTGGTGGGTCCATCAAGCTTTGCCTAGTGCAAGACAGTCCCAATGCTGAGGCCATATAGCCATATGTTACCTAACCAATATTACATCTCCAGGTTTGGTTGGGGCCCAGGGTTGTGACTTCTGGCATGAGGACAGTCTGTATGTGTCTATTCTGAAGCATAAGTAGAAAAATCCTCTCCTGACTACACAAAAGTGTCCTCTGGCATAACTTGCAGAGCTGCCTTTCTGCACACATGAATGTTGTTATGTGAAGAATCAAAATCAGTGTTTGTGGATTTAGCTGGATAATAGGCAAACTAGACAATCTAGAAGACTCCTATCCTTAACATGTATGAGCTCTTGAGTTCACTAGTAATATACTACCTGTGTCCTCTTCCCTTTTTTCTGGTGTGACACATCTCCCAGATAATCTCATTTTTAAATTATGTCCTGAGGATTGTTAATCCTAGCATCAGAGCAAAAACTATCCAGTATTTTCCTTCCTGAGGCTAAAGATTTCTGCCAAGTCGGGTCAAACAAGCCAGATGAAGTTCTATCTGAGCTTTGGCCCTTCTAATTTTCTCCCTGCATACCCTCACAATGTCCTTGTGGTCCTACTGAGTTGTTTGCTCCTTCTTCCAAAACTCTCCCTCTTTTCCTGACTTACAGACAAAGCTCTCTGTACATCCAGGCAGATCTTCTTCCCTGCCAGCTCATCTTTTAGGACATCTGGACAGCCTGCTCCTGCTCCTTGAAGATTGCCTTCCTGAAGAACATCCAGCATTCCTGGACTGGTTTGCCCTTCAGAACTGATACCCAAGAGACTCTGCCAACAAGTCTCCTAAACAGACCAAAGTCTACCCTCTGGAAGTCATAGAATCACAGAATCTCCTGAGTTAGAAAGGACCCATAAGGATCATTAAGTCCAACTCCTGGCTCTACACAGGACCAGCCAAGTCAGAGCAGGGGACTGAGGGCATCGTCCAGATGCTGCTTGACCTCAGTCAAGCTGGGTGCTGGCACCACATCTCTGGGGAGCCTGTCCCAGTGTCCACCACCCTCTCAGGACAGAACCTCCTCCTGACATCCAACCTAAACCTCCTCTGTCATAACTTCAGGCCATTCTCTCGGGTTTTATCCCTGGTCACCAAAGAGAGAAGATCAGTGCCTGTCCCTTTGCTCCCCAAAACTGCAGTTCTGCTGATCCTGCTCCTCTCCAAGAATGGAAAACTCAGCATTTCATGATTGCTATGACTCAGATGGCCTTCAATCATCACATCACCACCAGGTCCTTCTCTACTTGCAAACAGCAGGTGCAGCAGCGTGCCTTCCCTAGCTGGCTCACTCACCAGCTGTGTCATGAAGTCATCTTCCATGCATGCCAGGAACCCCTGGGCTGTTTCCTCTCTGCTGTATTGTATTTCCAACAGACAACTGATAAGATGAAGTCCTCATGAGAAAAAGGGCTAATGATTGTGAGACTTCTAGCTCTTTACAGAACATTTCATCTACCCCTTCATCCTGGTTGGTGGTCTATAACAGAATCCCACCAAGGCCTTGTCAGTCCTCCCCCTGATTCTTGCCCATAAACACTCAACCTTACTGACACCATCATTAAGCTCCAGACAAAACTCCCTAATATATAGGGCTACCCTGCTTCTTCTCCTGCCTTATCTTTCCCTTCTGAAAAGTTATTGTGCAGCTGAGCACCACGTGGCCTCTTGCTCAACAAAGGCAAACCCCTTGGCTTGGGATAAGGATAGTTTACTGGGACAGCAAAGGGAAGGAGAAATTACAACAGGATTTTATAGAAAATATACAAAACTGGTGATACACAATCCAATTCCTCACTGAAATGCACCACTCAGACCCATCAGGAAGCCAGACCATCCCTGAGCTGCATGTCCTGAAGCCATGCCACCTCTCCTCAACATCATGGTATGGAATATCCCCATTGGTGTGCTTGGGTCACCTGTCTTGACCGTGTCCAACCCCAGCTTCTAGTGAATATTAACCCCATCCTAGCCAAGCCCAGGACATCAGTCCAGTCTCTTACAGCTCCTATAGCACCTTCTAGCATAAGCTTTGTCTTACTTGAAGGGCAAAAGCTGACCATTGTTCTTTGTGGGCAATTGAGCTTTAATGCTCTATCTTTAGTGTTGGGTTTGGTGCCTGGTGTAGGAAGAGCAGCTGCATTTCCCCAGATGGATTCAAACCTTACCAAGCTGTTAATTGCAGAACATGCCATTGTCAGCCCAGATCTGGACTGAGAGGTGTACTTAGAAAAACAACCAGATGCTAAGGGAGGCTTGTAATTTATAAGAATGCAATAGGCTGATGGATTTAATGACATTAAATTAACAATCCTGATCCCTCTGTGCAGTTCTGACAGGACTTGTTGATGACAGTGGGATAGATCATGACATCCTCCTTTGGTTTATGGACAGAGCTACAGAAATAAAAGCATTCACAAGATTTTATGCTGTACAAATATAATTGTCTTTGAAAAAAAATCATCTCAAGGAAAATTTTGCAAATAACTCCATATTTAGGACTGAGAAGACTTGGTACAAAGTGTGGTGTGGACTGCCTTGAGAGTCCAACCTCAGGTTTCACAAAGGGCTTAGAAAACTGGACCTCAGCTCTCTATGAGTAAAAAGAAGAAAGTTATATTCCCTTTATCTTCATCCATAGTCTTTCTTTCTGCCTGATAAATCAATGCCTGTGTTATGATGTAGTCCTCTTTTACTATGCATCTGAAGAGCAGTTACCACAGCCTCAGACAGGACTTTTCTCACATATATTTGGTCCAGTAGGTTCATACACACAGTTGTGTGACACATGGAATCTTCTCAGAATGTCTGACAGATGCAACATCTGAAGTATCTCCCATGATTTCAGAGCAATATGTCCACTTTTTAGTTTGGTCCACAAAAGGATGTCCTTTCCCCTCTTTTTGTACAAAGAAAAAAAGAGAAAAACTTAATTTCTTATCTGTTGTGCTAGGCTTCTGACAAAGAATGCTGCCACACACAAACACTTAGCATTGCTTTATAGTGTTGCAGCAGGGCTCAGAGTAATTGCCATGCAGTGTGTTGCTGCATCATTAATAAGTGCTCACTGTGAGACCGCCTGTACCAACCCAGGAGACAAATATCCCCATGCTGCCCTGCTCCTGGTGGCTCTTTGAATGCCTTCTTGGTGATTAAGTTACTCCCTAAGTTCTCTGCGGCTGCAGCCCCACTGACAGAGCTCCATAATCAAAACTCATTTTGGAAACATTATTGAGGTTTAAGATCAAGACCCAGCAGTTTGCTGTCCAAACCCATTGAGAGACTTCATTTGATTTAAAGGTAATTTGTTATATTCATTTCAACAGCACAGGCTCCCTATAGTGATGACCTCTGTTTTGCCAACAAAAAGGAAGACGTCAATAGACATTTGGGTCAAAAGCTATCCTTAGTCTCAAAGAAAGTTCTGCTGGAAGGTTAATCTTATTTTCAGTTCTTTGGAAAATGAAAGTAGCATGTTTTGGCTTGCAGTGTGATTGATTTATTTTTTTTTCCTCATTAGTTCCTGATCTGATTGTTAAGTGCTGGAACTATTCTGTGATAACTCTTGCAGAAATCAATGGCCTGTGGGTTTGGGTTATAGAGTCCTTCTCTCTGGCTTTAAAGTTTGTGGCTTGGGAACATCTCTCCCTGGCAATGACTGGAAGATATCTTTAGTTCCAGAGATCCTCTAGAAAATGAAACAGAAACTAGGATGTGTAGAAATTTTTAGGAATAAAAGGCATTAGCAGAGGCAGCTTTTTAACTAGCACAGCAGAAAAGGCCACAGCCCACATCCCACAGTCTTCTCTCTCCATCCTCATTCAGGAGTCATGTCAGAAGAAAGTATGCAGTGTCTGTGAAGCTTCTTCTATTCCCTTAAGTTCTTGGGTGAAATATTTTGGCTCCATCAAATCCAGTGACCAAATCCTTCCAAAATAGCTTCATTCAGTGCTTTTGGCTGATGTTACCTTTTGCATTAAAGAAATTAACCACTGGATAACAAAAAAGACTCCAAAAAACTTCCAGTTTATTAGCAGAAGACTGACCTAAATATGCATTTGATTATTGAGGAATGAATCCTCATGTAAGACCCCTTCAGAAACTAAACCCTGTGACCAGAACACAGGCATCTGGACAGAACATGCAGCACCCTCATTCTCATTTCACCAGGAAAAATGTCACGTGAAGATACTTCCTATCATCTCTGTTGAAAAACACCTGAAGTTAGGTGTTAGCTAAAGTTGCAAGAACCTCAGCAAGGCATCTACTTTTAAAGTCAGTTGCTGTGAAGATGTCCAGTGCTTCTAGTAGAAGCATTAAGGATAGTACTCTCAGACAAGACTTAAAAAGCTCATCCACCTGTATTTGATTTCCAGTCCATCACTCACCAGAATGGCATCTCTTAGCTCAGTGTAAAAAGTCAATGATCCTACAAATTTAGATGGCTACATTTTATACTATGACCAAGGCAGCATTAAAGAAACTCCATTACCTGGAAATATGATTGATGGTGGTAATGTGCCCTAGTCATAAACCCATGCCTGTTTCCCAAGCTGTTTGAAGGGTGGAGCTTTGAAGCCAGGGGAAATAAGCTGCTTTTCTATCCAGAAAATTAAAAGGTTGGATATTGTGTCCTAGGCTTTCCATATACTCTTGCACTTCAAACCACGCACACTCTCCTGTACAGTAGCAGTCAACTGCTGCTGAAGATGCTGTGCAATCCTCTGACCCTGACTTGCTCCCTGACCCAGCTTGTTCCTTGGCACAAACAGCTTCCTCACTGAAGGAGGCAAAAGTTTGCATCTTGAGGTTGAGTGTGTAAGTGAAAGATCTGAAACTTTTACTGGCTTTTGGAAAGAAAAGATACAAGTATATTCTCAAACTCTCTGAAGGGACAACTTGCTTACAACTATGGAACACTGGTGATCTATATTTCATACCTCTGATAAACTTTTCAAACCACTGACACTCATTTTCTGTCTCCTACAAATCATTATTTCACTTTTGATTCAGCCATTTTGTCTCCTGGCTTACAGAAACATTTTCAAGAAACACATCAAATTCACAAAATTCTGTAAAATATAAATTAAGGTATGGTAACAGTACACATATCCATTAGTGCAAGTGGTTCTCTTTTTTAACTTTGTTTTCTTAACTTTTCTTATCACCTTTGCAGACACATTCACAGAAATATTGGGAAATATGAGGATGAGGGTCTTACCCACGTGAAAGCAACCTGTGTGCATGCTCACAGTCAGTCTTTGCAGTATTTGGATCACAGATTTTCCTCTCTCAGTTTAAGTCTTCTTTTCCCTTTCTTCTGTCAAAGCTTGTAAAAAATCCCCCCACAAAAAACCTAACAAAAGAAAGAACAGATGTTGCATGGCTAACTATCACAGTCATTCCAGATGTTTATCTAGGCTTTGGTGAATTCAGATCACTTGCTTGACTATCATCTTTCTCATTATAGACTATATACTGTCAAGAGGTCCCAGAATATTTACACAGTGTCCCACACTGAAGGTAGAACTGTAATTAATAAAAGAAAATTGAGATATATTTCCATTGTTTTCAGAGTTGATAGTAAGAAACAATTTGGTATTTAAAATACTTCCTGTATTTAAGCATCTTGTGTAATTGTTTGTTTTAATTTTTCTCCATCAGCTTCTTTAATTTTGTCTTTCGCAACACCTTCAAAAATTTTTAAACAACTCCATCTCTAGAAAATTTCTAGATTGGAAGACTTGCAATTTCACTTCTTGTTTGTTTGCTTCTTTGTTTGTTTAGCTAATTCCAATACAAGAAATGTTTTGGAAAAATATGGAAAAGAAAACTTAATGCAAAAAATAATTTAAAAGTATATTTAGGGTCAAGACTATTATTTTTTAAGTAAGATTGAGGAAAGAAAAAGTCTTTATCATGGTGGTGAAATAATTGTGAAATATAATGGCTTTTGTAGTTAACTTCACAGATGTTTCACTTGAGAGGCCTTTTGGGGGTGTTCACAAAAACAGTGGAAGAGAAAAGGATAGATAGATAGATAGATACATAGATAGATAGATAGATAGATAGATAGATAGACAGACAGCTAGATGAACATGGCTTTAATTTGGACTTGATATATACAGTATCATACTAATTTTGCTGAGGCAAGTCATTCCATGCCCATGGGAGAACCAGATTTCACATTATAAATCAGAAAAAAGATCAGCGAATTGCAATTAAACAAACTCTCCTGTTGGGTTTCCATACTGATTCACTTTGCAGTTAGATGCCTTCTGACTCCATTATTTTATTAGACAAAACCATAGGTCAGCACCAACTTTCCTGAGCCTGAGATTCAAGATTATATCAGACAAATACACTGGAATGTCACTTCATCCAGTGCTGCATGATCCCCAGGAGACTCAGCCTTTCTTCCTAAAGACCAGCTTCACAAGACAAAGCAACCAAGACACTCACCTACTGGTCCAAACAAAGTTCTTCTGGATATGGGGGCTCCAGGAAGCTGAAAATAAGCTATTCTTGTTCCCTATGCTGCAACATCTCTGAAAATCAGCCCATATAGATAACATACAGATGTCCATAGACCTGGTCCTAATCTCCACACAGGGCTATGCTAGGGCTCCAGAGGAAAAAGAATGCCAAATCTCTTAATATGAGATATCTAGATTTATGGATGTTGCCTGTTTTCATCCTTCTTGGAAGGCAACCAGTGTTCCTAGGTACAGGACAGCAAGCAGAGCATCATACAAGTCCCCAAAGCACACATATGGAGTCAAACCCAAGGGTCACCTTGCCTACTGTCTTGTCTCTGATGCTGACCAGCAGTACACGCCTCAGGAAGCTTGTAAGGATACATTCCCATAATATTGCACTTCAAGGAACAGGTCTATTACTGTGTTTACGCAAATTTAAAAAAAAAAAAAAGATGTAATTTGAGCCTAGGAGATCAGTGTTACAGAATTAAAAATAAATGGAAAGGGGTGAATAAGAGACAGACTTGCTTCTCTAGTTTCTGGAGGAAGACATGTTCCTATGCATCTTCCCTTCAAAGAGCTATGAAACACACTGGTTGATTTTAATCCAATATCACTGATATGTAAAGGATCCTAAAAATAAGTTATAAGGAGAAGGAGCAATCAGGGAGAGGAGAGACTGATAGAAAGCATTTGGTTAACCCCAAAAGAGGTCATGTGCTTCTGCTGCAAACCAAACTCCTTTAGTTCTGGTCTCATGGGACTACTTGTTTTTGATGAGGAAAGTGTGATTCATCCACAAGGTACTTAGTGTTCACACTTTCATATTAGCCAAATGCCCACCCCTCCTCCCACATCACTTTTGTTTTGCAAGCTCTTAAGTAAAAGTACCATGGTAGATCTCTGGATGAATATTACTGCAACATACTGCTTCTTATCTATTCATCATCCCTTTGCTGAGACTTATCTGGGGATTTAAAGCCTCCTTGATTGTAATGATCTGCAGGAATTAAGGGTATAAAGGAGATCGTAAAGTCCCCTATGCCTTCTAGGCATTTGTGTTTCTCAAACTAAACCAGTAGCAAACATCAATTACAATGAAGAAAAAAATACCATTAACTATTCAAATGCCAGACTTTGCCAACATGGAATAGACATCATTTATAATGCTGGGAGCTTGGATGAAATTTTGGTGGTCATGATTCAGACAAGCAAGAATTAAAAGGGGACAGTTTGAACCTGTGCTGAAGGCCTTACTTTGGGGTAAACCCTTTCCAAAGTCATGAAGTAAAGAAGGAGCTTTTCTGTGCTGATAACCATGACTGCAGCTCTGGGCATCCCCCTGACTGCTGCAAAACTCCCTGATTTCTGGGTTTCAGACAACCACTTTTACCATCATCATCCAAGCACAGGTCTGGGAGAAGACAAGATGTCCTATACTCCCCGTCCTGACAAAAAGGCATTGAGTGATCTCCTTTTTCAGGTTTGACCTGCTGGCATATAATCAACTATCTGGACATCACAGCTAAGAGCAAAGGTTACTGATCATTCACATTCTGGCAGCAGCATTGTAGAGCTTGCTGCTCCATCACAGAATCACTAGGTTGGAAAAGACCATTAAGATCAAGTCCAACCATACCTGTCCTCTTGTAAACCATATCCCTAAACACCTCATCCACCCATCTTTAAATACATTCAGGGATGGTGACTCCACTACCTCCCTGGGCAGCCTGCTCCACATCCTGACAACTCTTTCAGTGGAGAATTTCTTCCTAACATCTAATCTGAACCTGCCCTGGCACAGCTTGAGGCCATTTACCCTTGCACTATCACCTGTCACTTGACTGAAGAGACCATGGACCACCTCTCTACAACCTCCTTTCAGAAAATTATAGGCAGTGATAAGGTCTTTCCTCAGCCTCCTCTTCTCCAGACTCAACAACCCCAGCCCCCTCAGCTGCTCCTCATAAGGTTTGTTCTCTAGACCTTTCCCTAGCCTGGTTGCCTTTCTCTTAACATGCTCCAGGACCTCAATGTCCTCCTTGTAGTACGGGGACCAGAACTGGATGCAGCACTCGAGGTGCAGCCTCAGCAGTGCCAAGTACAGGGGCACAACCACCTCACCAGACCTGCTGGCCCTGCTGGTTTTGATACAAGCCAGGATGCTGTTGGCCTTCTTGGCCACCTGGGCACACTGCTGCCTCATATTCAATCAACAGTCAACCAACACCCTCAGGCCCTTCTCTGCCTGACAGCTGTCCAGCCACTCTACTCCAAACCTGTAGAGCTGCACTGGGTTTTTATGTCTCTGAGCTGGATTTGGTAAAACAGAAACCCTCACTCCCTCATTCCAAGACCCACAAAGATGCCCCCTGCCCCACATTTGTGACAGGATCTCAGCAACCAGGCCCATAACCCTCCCTCACTCCAGAAGAGATACTCTGCTTCTGCGTACAGAGCAAAGACACATCTGGGATGCACCTGCAGAAAAGGAAGCAAGCAGACCCACAACTGCATGGAGCTGATTTTGGAGATGGGATTGAAAGGGAATCTTTCTCTGATTAAATCAGTGGGGAAGCTGAGAAAAGCCTGCACAGAAATGGAAATGCCAAACATCTGGTTATCGCTTCTTTAGATACATCCCTGCTCCCTTCCTCCCCCTAGGGAAAAACAAATAATAACAAAACCAAAACAACCAATAACCTCAGGTTTAACATGAGAAGATAGAGAGTTCATAATTCCTGCCAGATGCTTCGGTGACGGGGTCAGAGATGAGCAGACTCACTCTCAGACTAGACAGAGTGGAAAGATTTGCTTTCTGAGTTGACAGGGCCTGGAGTCCCATAAAAGACCATATGCTCAGACAGCCACAGTACAAAGCACATGACTGCTTTTTGGGGGTGTCTAAATCCTCTCTCTCAGGTTTGGTTTGTTTGGGTTTTTTTTCCTATTGCTCATCCCAGAAAAATAACATCACCAAATACTTTTTTTTTCCCTATTAGCAGAGTGAGACACAGCACTGTGAGTCATCCAGTTTACATTAAGACAGTAATTAGTAAACACTGCATTAGTAATGAATGTCTAGGTGTGCTAGAAGGGCTTTATCCTGAAGACCTCTCAAAAAATACTGGGTATACAAACACTTAGATGCAAAGAAGATGCCTCTTGTCAGACACACATGTAAAAAGAAGGTTTCAGAGAAGAATACTGGTTGTCAAAAAAAGAAGGATGGTTACAGGATTCAGAGGTATGTCAAATATTCTGCATGTGTTAAAACTAGGTTGGAGCAGGGAGCAGGTTTAACACATATCAGGGTGACTGGCTGGCATGGAGGAGCTCAGGTCCCAGCCCTATTTTAGTGAGAGGTGGTAATTCAGAAGCTCGGCTTCTGGCAGAGTAAAGGGAGGTTCTCTCATGTTTTCCAGTCCTTACAAGATAACATTTGGGAGGACATGAGCCACTGTGAAGCTTTCTTAAAAAAAACATCACAATTTGAACAAATATTTTCCTGTCAAACTGTGAAGAAACCCACAACTCCCTCAAAAACCTGGAGACATAGTCCATTAATTAGATATCCAGGCTATCAAGGACCAAGCCCCCACCTGGAAAGCCTCCCTATCTCCTTATCCTGAGCCTTCCTAAGATGCAGCAACCAACAACTGATTGGAGTGTTAAGGTGCAGATCTGTGTCCACATCCCTGCATGGCCCAGATTTTTCAGTGTTACCTTGGACAGGCTGAAAAGGGGGGAATAAAAGTCCCCCTATATGTGCAATATTCATTTAGGCAGTTCTCTCCAGCCATCTGGGACAAATACCACCTACAACACCCCTCACACAGAGCCAACCAAGGTCTCAGTCCACCACCATAACACCAAAACAGGATTGAATGTTGAGGCCAGCACTACATCTAACCCTTAATACACATCTTTTAACAAAAGCTTCCAGGTTTCCCTTTTGGCTGGATTTTTCTTCCTCCCCAGGGGCACCTCCCTACACTATTTTTTTTCTTCATCCCCATGCTACAAGGGTTTCTTTACAATAAGGTCAGTAGAGAAGAGGATTTTTAGCTATTGCTTACTTTACAGACCATTTCTCATTCTTCCTAGTGCTCCTGGTAATACTTACTGAAAGACAAAGCTATTCATCTTAGCACATTCCCAGCCAAGTGTGGTTTGAAGCAGTTCACTAGCACTGTCAGAAGAGATATTACTCGCTATAAAAAGCTGCCTTATTCCCTCAAGTTGCTGTACTCAATGCGTGACCCTTTTTTTGCTGAAAGATTGGCACAATGATTGCTTACTTCTAGTCACCTGGAACTTTTCTGGCTTCAAGACATTTTATTGAAAATCACATTGTACCAGTCAATCACCCTCCCACCACCATATGTTGTTATAGCAGGAGGGAGCCCAGCGAGTCTGTTCATTGTGCTTGTTAAACTGCAGGCTGGGTGACCTTATGAGAAACATCATCACCACGCTCTGAGGAGTGGTGGTGGGAGCAGCTGGGACAACTTGAGTTTGTCTTGAGTGCTTTTGATTGCAAACTTCAGGCTCATTCCTCTTCTCCCTATCCCCAGATGGATTCCTGCTGACTCGTGCTTGTTATTTGACAGCAGAAAAATCTTTTGTGGTCATTTCCAGTGGGCTGGCACTTGGTAGACAGCAGGACAACAGAGAGAAAACAGCCTGGAGGTGTTGGTCCCAAAGCTAGGAGAGCACTCACTTTGGAGACAGCAAACAGAAATGAAGCACCAGACAATCAGCCCAGTTCATCCCACTTTGGAGCAGCAAAGAGAAATGAAGATGGTGGGATGATCACAAGCTGCCAACTCAATGTCTTCCACTTGTCCAGGAGACGTGTCTTCCTGGAGCACTGGGAAGTCCTATGGTAGCCTTAGGGTCCTTGGGCAGAAGAGCTGCTACAAGTTATGTGAGCCTGTTCTTCAGAGAGGATACAGAGTTTCTTCAGTAATTCTGTCACCCAGGAGTTTTAGAATAAAACCACTCAGTTTATCTCCAAGACAGCTTGAATATGACAGAAACTTTCCTTGCTTTTATGCAAAGAAAATGGTGGAACCTTCCTGCTTCAGATAAGCAGCCTCCAGCCTAGAAACCAAGACATCCTCT
Source organism: Heliornis fulica (assembly GCA_013399135.1). Lineage (NCBI taxonomy): Eukaryota > Metazoa > Chordata > Aves > Gruiformes > Heliornithidae > Heliornis > Heliornis fulica. Next base: position 277,718 of record VXBZ01002378.1, read on the forward strand.
CCATGCACACCCTGTGGGGACAAGGGTCTTGTGGGGCTGTCTGCAATGAAGGCTTTTGGTTTGCAGTGGTCATTATAGTTGTGATTTGTAAGATTCACCATGATCCTTGAAAGGGCAGTAGGAGTCATAATATTTGTTTGTATATGGCAACATCTCAGCGGGTAGTTTGGGTAAATCCACACAGCTTTATCTATTTCCATTTAGTCTAGCTTAGATCTAAAGAAATCTCCAGAAAGAAACTACAAAATACCACTAACCAGGGTTGTAAACATGGCTTTGTGTGGGAATCCTTCCTGAATCCTGTCATAGCCACTGCTGAATGCATCTTCTTGTTCCCCATCTTTCATCCCTGTCTTTTTCTGTCCTGCCTCTCCTCCCTTCTGTCCCCTGAGATCCCTCTTCCCATTTAAGTTCCCACAGATGTTTTTACCTATTGGCTAGGGAACACCAGCTCAGCCCTACCCTCTTGCATTTATCAGCTCTTGCCCTGAGGCTGCTCCTAAAGCTTGAGGCAGCAGCTACATCTGGAGAAGTTAGAAACCAGCCCAAGGATCATCACAGTCCATGCTTCCTTACTGGTTTTACATGTACAGAGAAAATTGACAGCCTTTGCTACATGCAAATCACACACACACACACATAGAAGAAGGCTGAGCAAGCAAGTAATTACCTGTAGAAGGGAATGGGGTTTTATTTCTGTGCCTGTATAAGATGGATTGGAGCACCCATGGGCTTTGGAAGAATTTAATAACTCCTCCTAGGTATAGGAATACACTCCCTGTAATGCCAGCAGTCATTTGAGCTGAGCAGTCATGCAGGCAGTGTGACTTGATTACTGTGTGCCCTGACTTCCCAAGGCTAGTGCACAGATGTTATCAGACTATGTGCTACTAAATAAAGCAGCCCAAAGTTCATCTCCTGGTCCATGGGGCATGGCTCTCTTCCAAGAAACTAAACTTTTTTACCCCACACCAGGACCAGACAGCCTTGTCCACCCTGACTATTGGGATGCTCTTGGCCTTTGGTATTCCTTGAGCCATGATTGGACATAGACTGTGGCCATGATGTGTTGATCTTGGTCAATAAATGTGCCAACAAGGACATTAGCAAAGCCTGTGGGTGGTTGTAAACAGCACTCAGACCAACACTCTGCCCCTGTTTAGTTTGATAGTATAAGAGAAGCCTTGGCTCTGCCCTGTTTTCCTGTCTCCATCTGCTGTCCTCTGCCTTGCTACACCACTATTGGGCTTTCCTCATCTACAGAGCTCCAGTTGTGTCCATCTTCATCACTATCTACAGGAGAGAGAGCACACTTGGAGACACTAGGCCTGGATCTGAGCAATCCTTATTTTTTTACTGAGCTCCAGACCCAGGTCAGATCTCTAACAGGCTTTTAGACAGCAGTAGGTCAGCAGCCATCAGGTCCTATTATACAGCAGTAAAAAATGATGTGACTCTCCTGCCTTGAAATAGCAACAGGCTTCCCCCAAACCTTTCCACAGATCAATCTGGAGTGTAGTAACACAGCTTCTTCACCAGTGGGAAGGAGTCAGGTCCTTTGAATTCTACTGAACCTGTTACTTGGAAGGTCTGAAGAGTTACATCACCTGCCAGCACTCCCTCCTGCTCCCCAGGGAGATGAGTCTTGCACACTGCTGTCAGCAGGAAGCACTGTTCACATCTCAGTTCTCCTATTGGCTTCCTGAGAAAGCTTGGGAAAACCAAATTATTTCCTTTGGCTTAATTGCTAAGGTAACCCTTCCCTTTATGCCCTCAAAGTCTTTGGTTACTTTTCAGATACCACCTAGCACCCAGCTCTGGTACCTAGAGATGCCACTACTGGGTTTTGTCCCTAGGGTTCCTCTACCTTTCTGGTGTCAGAACAGATCAGTTTTTCCTGATGACACTATTTAAGAGTTGAGTAGCTTCAGTTTGTTCTTGTTTTTTGTCATAATCTTTGCAGTGAATTTCCTTTCCTGGTTCTAAAACCCATATAGCACATCCAATTCTTTTTCTCCAGCACCTTGAATGTATGTCCCTCTCATTCCAGTTTTGTTCATATTTCCAAACTTTCCAAAAGTGACTGAAATTTAAAAAAAAAAAGTATTTTTCTGGTACCAAAAGCAACTACATCATCCTCACAGTTGTTTGAAGTAAGGAAAGTGTAAACAGACATGATTAGCAATGCTCAGGGGCAGATGTGGGTCTGGAGTACCTCAAGGGCAACAGAAGCTGTCTCAGGTGTCCTCACTCACATCTGCTGCATGGAAATTGAGCCAGAGCATGAGCCTGGCCATCAGCTTCATTAACTGCTCAAATACTGGGGGATGTAGATGCATAAATAGGTCATCATGTGGGTTTTGTCTGTGCTGTTTGGGAGAGTTCTTTAAAGGAGTACTGGATCAGCTTTGGGGCTGGACCAAGGAAGGTCAGTGAAGGGAGAGAGTGACATTGTCTGAATGTGGCAGCAAAAAGAGCCCCTAAACAACAGGCCTGAATCCAACCCACCACCCTGACCTTCCTGCCCAAGAGAGGCAGAGAGCTTGGCCCCAAACAAAGCAGAAACTGTGGAGGCACATTTATTGTTTTATTGCTTTCATGAGGAATGAAAATATTATTAATGAGTGTAATTTCTAAGCAAGGGAGCAGACAAAACCATGCTTTTCACGAGCTGCTGCGCTCTGCCTGGGGAGGGTAAGGGAGGAAGCGATGGGTAGATACTGGCTATTGTGTCAGGTTTGCAAGGTTACTTGTTCTGATGGAGCTTCATTTCACATCTATCTTGGAAAACAAATTCCCTTTCAGGCCTTTTCATAATGAAGAATAAAGAGGCTATTGTTACAGAAAGCTAATTGTGCTTTTAAGCCATTTTCTGCAGCTAAGCTCTGTGTCACTTTGGAGAAGCTGCTGAGCTCTGGCTGCTGCAGAAGAGATGCAAGCCTCCATCATACACCTGCTGCTACCAAAGGAGAGATCTATTTGCCCAGGACTGAGGAATCACTTTCTGTGACAACTCTGAGTTTTGTTTCAGGAAGCTGCCTTGATTTTTTTTTTTTTTCACTGAGGTGTGGGAGAAGTTTTTATTATTGTCACAGTGCAGAGGTTCACACTACAGAGTTACAGTCTGCAGGGAAACCACACGCTGCTTCAGACAGGTGAACTTCCACTCCAGCTAATACACCAGCTTTCCCCCTCCTTGTTACCCAAATTCATGCATCATTTGGGCTGCTCTGAATGACATGTCATGGTTAAAAATCTTAACTGTGCTTGATTTTCTTTCCTGAAATCCATTATGTTCTTTAATGTTAGTTGAGCTGAATTATATTTAGAAAAGTATCAGCCATGTTAGAGTGGTTTTAAGACAATTTAGAGTCAGGAAATGTTACCCAGAGGGAATACAGGAAGAGCAATCATTAAGGATGCTTGACATTAGACTTTTCACCTTCATGGTTTCCGTGACTTTCCCTACCAGGCAGCTCCAGCAAGGATCATTCTTTCTACAGCTTGTTCATTTATCTCTATCTTTATGGTCTGACTAAAGTAAAATAGCAATTAATGTTATTAAAGCAGAGTTGTAGGTGTCTTCAACAGAAGCATCTTCTCCCTGCTGTCTTCATCCTTTTTCTCTCTCTGAAAATCCCACTGGTGCTCTTCAGACAAAGTGTCTGTTCTCAGACTACATCAAGCAGCCTGGTCATGTCTTGCTCTTCCTGGTGACCTGGTGTGACAGGTCAGTCTGTTGCCTGTGGAGCAAACAGGCCAACTGCCAACTCCTCCACCTTCAGTTGTCTGGACAGTGCCCTAACCTAAGGGTCAGATTCCTCAACATCAAAAGACTGACTTAAATTTGACTAAATAAAAATTCAAAGCCATACCATGGGCTTTTATTATTATTATTATTATTATTTGCGTCCTAAGATTTCACTATTAGGCTACACTAGGATAAATATTTTCTGGCTGCTAAAAACTCATGAGGGTAGACCATGAATGATGGATATATCCTAAAAATCTCTGTTGATTTGAATATGTGTTGTTGTTTTCTTCTCTCTTATGCAAGGTTTATCCTTGAACCACAAGGACCCGCAGTGTAAAAGAGCAAGTGTTGCAACACTCACAAGAAAAACACACAGAAAAAAATGTACTGAAAGATACATGTTCTTGATTCTTCTTGCTTCAGTTTCCTCTCCCACACAAGTGCCATCACCAAGCTATTAGATATGTAGATATGAGTACTCCTCACATCATCCTCTGGCAGCACTGTGTGAGACTCATCTCCCTGGAGAGCAGAACCAGTATCCTGGGAGCACCATGCATCACTGTGAACCAGGACCATCCCCACTGTTCCCATCTCTTGGCATTTGCACACCCTCACTGGTGGAGGAGCAGTACTCCACCAGAAGTCAACCTTGATTACAAGAGCCAGGATAAAGTTAGGGTTTGTACCACTGCCCTGGGAATATCTCCAAGGATTTCTACTGCACTGTGGTCCCTATTCTTCTTTTTCTTGCATGATCCAAAAGATGCTTGGACTTCCAAGACATGTATTTTCAGGACTGAGTTTTCAAAAGGAATACCTGACACTTTCAGGCCTTGTCAATCCCTGCTGGTCTCTCTGAAAGATTACCAAGCCAATAAACATGACTCTACTGAAGCCAGCTCCATCTCACCCTAAAACTGGAATCTTACACATCTCCAGGGTTTATCTCATCAAGTACCTACAGCAACATCATGTGGCCAAGGTTGGTGCTAGCACCAAATCAGTTGTTTAGCGCCTCACTCAGGACTGTGTCCAGTCTGAGCTCATACTCAACATCCTACTGCAATTGTGCTGCTTCCAGCACTAGGCCCTGATTTCCTCAGCTCATCTGAGGCTGTATGTAGAGCAGGATGTTCATATAACTGCAACATGCATTCCATAAAATACTGGTAGCTACACTGTTATCTCCCTGTGCTAAGGGTCTGTATGGCACAGTGGCAGCAACTGCACTGCTGCCATAGAAGAGGTCTAAATTAGATCTCAAAGGAAGTGTTTGCTACAAGTTCCTTTGGGCATAATTGCTTTAGGGATAAATCCAGTTCCTCTCACATCACAATCTGCCTCCATAATCCATTCAATGCTCAAAGGGTGTGTGTGGGGGGTTGTATGCTCTGGTTCCTCGCCTGTGTCCAGTCAACATCAAATCTCAGGAGCTATGCTGACAGCTATGCAGGATGGTGCTGTCTCACATCTACTGTTGCCTGCAGTGATACCTTACAGATGGGGACATGTCTCAGATGAGCCAAAAAACGGAGCAGTAGGGAAAATCAAGAACTGGTTTGAGAAAAAAGCCTGTAATCAGAGGTCTGTCTCTAAAAGAGACTCTGCACTCAGCAGGAGGTGCTGAAAGGTGGTAGACTAACCAAACCAGAGCAACCAAGACCTTTCTGGAGAATGGTGTTGACATTGCTAGAGGAAGGAGCACTCCAGTAATGAAAGGATTTTCTCCAGTGAATCACATCTCCAGTCCCAGCCTCCAGGATAGAGGGAGACTTGACATCAAGTGTAGCAGGACAAAATATAAATCAAAACATGTCTGTCTGGCTTTCAGCTTAGTTTGTATCACTTCAGTAGGGCATCTTCATCAGTGACCAGGTCAAGCTTACTGAAGAAATTAGTGTGACTCCAATGAATGTACCCAAATGAAAGTACTCCAATGAATGTACCCAAATGTGTACAGGTGCTCCTCCATGACATGGCCTTAACCACAATCAGGAGCAGTCAAGGGATCTCCAGGAGCTGTGGTCACTGTGTTTTATTTCTCATTGCCACAAACTGAAGCCAACTTCATGACTTTATCTTACCTGAGAGGCAGCTGCTTCAAACAGCAGGTGCTATGTCCTCTTAAACCACTCTAGCTTGTCCATTTGTGGTCAGATTCACTCTGTCTAAGGCTCATCAAAGTCAAAAGAATTGTATTCCCTTTGCTTAAGGTGATCTATTCTGCATGAGCCACCACAAGATGCAGTGATACCTGTATTAGAGGGAGCTGAAACTTTCTTTGCTCCAGGTAACAAGAAAGATGGGGAGAGGCTGTTCAGTAGGGCCTGTTGTGACAGGTGATGGCTTTAAAATAGAGGGAGGGAGATTTAGATTGGATATTAGGAAAAAGTTCTTTGCTGTGAGAGTGGTGGAGCACTGGAACAGGTTGCCCAGGGAGGGGGTGGATGCCCCATCCCTGGAGACGTTCAAGGCCAGGTTGGATGAGGCCCTGAGCAACCTGATGTAGTTGGGGGTGTCCCTGCTTCTTGCAGGGGGGGTGGACTAGATGACCTCTGGGAGTCCATTCCAACTCTAGCCATTCTATGATTCTATAATAGAATCATCAAGTATCCTTCTCAAGTCATAAGCCCCAGGACATCTTTGTGCTAGGCTATTCATCCCAACAGATATTTACCCCCACAAAGCCCTTGCCAGAGTAGCTTTCTATTCCTCTTCCCAAATCCCATTTGCAGAGAGGTGAAAAGCAAGTCAGTTTTTCCTGAGCTTTTCAGAGCAAGTCTGCCCTGACACATGAAAGGAATGTGCCATCAAGATTTTTACTTAATTTGAGAACTGCAGTAGCAAACACACAAGAGAAACAGGAACAGGCAAACTTTTGCCAGCTGAGGTTTGGTTTGAGATTTAAACAGTTCTGCCAGAGGAAGATTCCAATCTATGAGGGGATGGATCTGTCTCCCAATGAGAGATAAACTCATGCTACAAATTCTGTTTATCCCCTGCCGTTCCACAGATAGATGATTTGGGGACTAAGTCATGAGCCTTGTGCTATTCCCATCTCTTCTATCAATGCAGGCAAATCCTTTATGGCTTTCCCCAGCTCCCACCAATATCAACACAGAGATTTGTGGGAATTTCAAGGGTCATCAGAAACACAGTTGAACTTCCTTGGGACTTCATTTCTTCATCAATACCGCTAACCTCAGAGAGGATCTTCATTTCTTATTCCAGACAAGCAATATCATATCACCAGAGAGATGGCATGAGCAAAGGCCAAAGACATCATGCTCATACAGGTGCCATTAACAAGCACAGACACAAAAATCAATGCAGTGCACTTCATGCCTATAAGCTCCAGACCCACACTGACCCCCATTGCCTGATACACCCCTTACAACCTGCTCCCTGAAAATAGAGACTGATGCCTCCCAGTGAACTGGATAGCTCTTCTCATATCCTTTGTCCTGTGAAATAGACTGCTCTGAAAGAAATCAGGTTTGTAAACACCAATATGTCTGTAAGATGAGAAGGAAGGAGACAGAGGCTTATTTAAAATTAATGCCAGCCCCAAAGGATGGTTCTTCTGTCTGTAGTTGAGACTTATTGCAGAGATGTTGTGGTTCCTATAGCCTCTTGGAGTCAAAGGGGACAGAACTACTATCAGGACTTTATTGTCTTCCCATGGATTAGCATAGTGGTTGTGATTAGAGCAGCTACTGATGCTAATCTGATTGCAAAAGGTGTCAGAGCTGCCAGCTGATCTCTGCCTTGAATGCTGCCACAGTTTTGTGCATGACATTTGCAGCTGAGCTGTAAGTTGGGGTATACATAAGACATGGGGGGTGAAGGGTTTTATTATTTCCTTTGCTCTTCTTGTGGATGGATAGGTTTCAATCTGGGTGACAGTCTCTGGACCACTGTAAGTTCTTCCACGGCCTGGGTGACCTCTTGAGTATGACAGCCTGCAGGTACTGGGTGAATTCCAGGATAAACATGTTGCCAACACCCTTGTTGGCTGCAGACACCAACAGGTGTAAAAGGTAATAATTCCACTGGCACCAGTGTCTGACACAGCCTATTACCAGTAGGCAGTGATAACTTCTGGGCTTGTCACAGAATCACAGAATGGTCTGAGTTGGAAGGGACCCCAAGGATCATTGAGTTCCCCCCCCCACGACACAGGCAGGGACATCAATCTCCAGGGCTGCATCTAGAAAAGGTTGCCCAGGCCCCCATCCAACCTGGCCTTGAACCCCTCCAGGCTTGGGGCATCCAACACCTTTCTGGGCAGCCTGTTCCAGCCCCTCACCACTCTCTCCATGAAGAACTTCACCCTGATATCTAACCTAAACCATCCCTCCTCCAGCTTGAATCCATCCCCACTTGTCCTACCACTATTAACCCTTGTAAAAATCCAATTTGGACATGAGTCTCATGGTTTCAGACACTTAAAAAAATTACTTAAAAAAATGGTATTTCCATTTTTGGAGTGTGAAAATCCCCATTGCTCAGATAATTCTGACTACCTTGCCGGGGTGATTCTGGATCTTTCAGGAGGCTCTTCCTGGGCTCTGCTTTAGTCCCAGACCCCTGTGCAATATGGTATTTCCATTGATATCTTCCCTAAATCAGCTCTTAAGAGATGATGAAAATGACTATTTCCCCCATTTTCATTTTATTCTTTTGTCCCTTCTCATGGCAGAAAAAAAAAAGAGATGATGTTTTATCTTTCCCTCCTAGGTTTCATTTTCAGGTGGAGTGCTCTCCAGGTTTCTCTCTCAATGTTTTTTAGTTAGCCTCTTCTGCCTGAGCTAACTAAAAACCATTAAAAGTATCAAGTGATTCACAAACAGCAGTTGACAGAAATAAAGTCACCTCCTGAATGCCTTCCATTTTCAGCAGGCATCCATGGTTTGCAGGTGCAGTCAAAGTGCTGCTTAGCATATGTCTCTCTTGTCCCTACTTTTCGCAAGAGTTTTTATTCTGGTGGGTCTCTCAGATTTCACACTTCACCTACAAAGTGTTTATTTCTTTTGCTTTGCTATAAGTATCATGAGCTGCTCAGAAGTCTCTCAAATATGAATAGTTTGACAAAGGTTAGACTTTTCCTTGGTGTTGAAACTCTCAGTGCTGCAAAGCAAAGGGGATAATGGGATTTAACAACCTCACCCCAGGTCTGTGTGCATAAAACCACATAATCATCCAGTGGTTTGGATTGGAAGGGACCTTAAAGATCATCTAAAGACCAGTGAGAGCTCTTCAGTGTTTCAGCTGTTCTTTCAGTGAGATCCACACCCAGTCCTAAGCCAAAACCAGGGCTGTGCCTTATGGAGAATACTGAGATGTTCCCTTATCCTATTTCCCCATCAGAGTGTCAATAGCTGTGTCATGAAGAGTAGGGACAGCTCAGCTCCATCAAGCCCCATGGTCTTTCTCATCTTATCCAAAGGTGTACAGCACCCATACTCTTCTTAGAAAGTGCTGTGGTTCTCCAGTGCTCAGCCTAACTCAGACTAGATTATGCTTCATACCATGAGTGGGGCTTACTAAGACATCACGGGCGGGGTCTCATGCATCTCCCTTTGGGACTCGTGTGACTCAGCCTCTGTGTTTCCCTGGATGAGTTCCTAATGATGTTAGGGGGCATCCAAAGAACACAGTGGCACCAGTGTGAGCACATTAATGAGATTAGCCAAGTTTTAATTTAGATGAAAAGCAGGCAAGGCAGGGAATATGCTTGTTGTTAAATTAGCATTACAAAAGATGGGTTTGGGAAGCAAAGAAGTGTGGTCACAGCAGACTGACAGGTGGGCTGGGGTCATTATGTAGGGAATAACAACAGATGTCCCACTGGGCCCAACATCCTTCAGGATTACAGTTGGAGATGGGGATTTGGTGGTTTGCCTGTGGGTTGTGTAGGTAACCTACAGGAATGGGAGGTTGTTGGGATATAAACTAGAGGACTTCTGAAAGTTTCANAGATATAAACAAGTGGACTAGAGGACTTCTGAAAGTTTCAGATAATCACAGAATGGATTAGGTTGGAAAGCACCTTAAAATCATCTATTTCCAAACCCCTGCCAGGGTCAAGGACACCTTGCACTAGACCAGGTTGTTTGGAAGGAGGATGTTTAGGGTTAGTGCCACTCAGTGTGCTACCCAGGATGCAATTTGATGTCCAAAAAGTAAAACTTGTTCAAACTGTTCAAAACACCAGTATCCAGACACCTATCTAACCCTAACATTCCCATCTAATCTAGTGACAGGACTTCTAGTCTTCAACTATTTCTACCACAGAGATTCTGAAAAGAAAACCCACCTTTTTTTTTTTCTCTTCTCTTTCATCTGGAGATTATTTGTTCCCTCTTATACTTTCAGATAATTTGAGAAAGGAGCTTTCTTCATATCTCACCAGATTTGGAACAAGGCAGAAAAAAATATTTTTCTCTTTCAGGCTCTCCTCTTGAGATATAGGCCATTACATCCATTCATCTCTGAGTTTCTGGTGGTGTGTCCTTGGGGCGAAGATGAACGAAGAGGTCATGTTTTTTCTCTCCTGAGATAAAGCCTGCAGAAGAGAGGCATCCGAACACTGATCCATTACAATCTAACTTCTTGTTTCCAATCTGATCTTCCCAGCACCCCATATATTGGATTTTTATTATTATTTTTAGGGCCTGCTCCCAGGATGCAAGCATATTTGTTGCTCAGTGGGGCTACCACCATCAAGCACTTCAGTGTCAATGTTGCTTCCTTTCAGAAGTGCAGCTATGTAGGAGAGGAGTGTGTTTTTTATTGAATTTCTGGGTTTGATCTCACAGGCCTTTGTGGTGAGGGGAGTGCTTGTTGCTTTGACTGAGATCAGAACGGCAGCAGCACTTTGTATATTGATTAGCTGAGGGAATTGCTTTGGCTTGGCTTTGTATCCCATCGTGGAAGAGTTTCTACACAGCAGCCACATGCAGGTTTGCAATTTTGGGGGAACGGGGAAAGAGATAAAATTAATTTAGCCAGAATTTAAAATGTGAGATTCTCAAAACTTTTTTTCTTTAAAGTACAATGTATGGATTTCTAATTTTGAGATGTTTTCATCGCTGGGGTGAACATCTCTGGACTCCTTGATGACATAAGGAACCTTCAAAGTTTTTAAGTGTAGTAATTTTTTTTCTGTTTTGCAATAGTTTGTCAATGCTCAAATGGTTAAACTTCTTTCCTAAAACAGTAGGAAGGTATAAATTTATGAGTTTAGTATCAGCTGTATTCCAGTAAAATGTTAGTTTGACAGTTTTTCTGATATTTCATGGCTTTGTGGGTGGTTTTGAGGGGTGGCTTCTTTAAGAAGAAGCTAGAAAATTATCTTTGAGGTCTGATGGAGTAAATAACAGCTGGGCTTTCAAGGCCAAGCTCTGCTGTGGACAAGGCCAGGACAATCAGTGCTTGTCACAGGATTCTGGGAATCACATTTTAGAGAGAGAAAAACCCAAACAGCTGCATTTTGCCACCAGAGAAGGGAGTGAGAAGATGTTAGAAACTTTGCAGACACCAAGGTCAGTGAAGGGGGGAGGAGGAGGTGCTGAGAGAAGATTCCCTGCAGCCTGTGGAGAAGACCATGGTGAAGTGGGTGTCCCCCCACAACCCATGGAGGACGAAGAGACACCACTTGTAGCCCATGGAGAGGTACCTGGGCCAGGCAGGAATCCCCCATGGAGTAGGGGGAGGAATAGGGAAGAATCTGTGACCTACTTTGGAGCAAGTCCCTGACAGAACCTGCAGCCCATAGAGAGAGATAAGAGGAAGAGAGACAGAGGCGCACACAGGAGCAAGTTTGCTCTGGGGGCTTGTGACTCTGTGAGGGACCAGGCTGGAGCCATCAGTCTGGTTGATGTTCTGTGACCAATGTCTTTGGGGAACATCAGGGATGCTCCACTGCTGAAGAATAACCAAACTGCATCGATGAACTGCCACAAATTTGGTCAAGTCATTCAGGACAAGAATCAGGAGAAATGATACCCATCTCTCTACTCTGTAAGGGCTTGTTGATAGTTGTGTAGGGCAGCTGCAATGCTCTGTGTGTATGTGGTGAAATATGTGATGTACATGTTTACACACAGCCATCACCAGGAATTTTTGGATGGAGAGATATAGAAAAAATGCATCTGCAGGGACATAAAAAGCTGTGTTAGAGGAGCTGGTGTATGTATGTGTTTTTACACATCAATGGAGAGAAAGAGAGGAATCAGAGGACTGAGCATACAAGTGTGCTGATCAAGAGAGAATTATCAGTGGGAGTTAATGATGCCTTGTGAATCCAACCAAGAGAAGATTTGAAAAAAAAATAATAAAGCCACTAAAACCATCACTTTTTTTTCTTAGTTTTCTGCTCACGCTGACAGCTTCACAAACAATCAGTCTAGAATTTGGCACAAAAGGGTTGGCAGAAACTTTGGAGGGGAAAAGGCAGGAGGGAAGAGAGGAGGAGCGGAGAAAAAGGCAGGTCTGTCTGCAGAGGGGTAGGATGAGTGCAAGGAGCATTTGAGTAAACAGTGACTAGCCAGGCTGTCAAAAGAAGGCTGTAAGTTGGAGGAAGGTCTATTGATGTCACACCTCCTCCATGTGCAGAGGTCTGATGCATACCCAGAGTGTGTGAAATGAGAGGCACCGCTTTACAATGAGTTTACAAGGTGTGGGATTGGTAGAGTATGTGGCTGTGGCTGTACAAAGAAGACACAGCTCAAACACTGTGTGCATGGACCAGCTGAAGAATATGCTACTTTTCTTGCAAGCTATGATTATGCTGTCCCTTTCCAATTCCTCTCCAAGTGCCCCCTCCCCTCTGAGACAATGCATTAAAGCATGGGAAAAGTGATGGTTAACACTGAAATTCATCATTAATTCCTCTGTCTTCTATTGTCGTAACATTAGCCATAATGAACTCTTCTTGCATTGATGTCGATTTGGTGTGTCACTTTCCCTAGAAGTGCTTCATAATTTAGCATTAATTAATGGTGACTTATTGCAAATTGTGTTACAGAGCTGATAGCGCTTCTGGGTAAGTGTGTGTCATCAACTGCAGCCATCAAACTTGCTGCAGTAGCCAGGCATCCTGCAGTATTAATTGCTGTATCACACAAAGACATCACCTTTGGATCTGCATAGGAAAGGAAGGAAAGTTCACAGCTTGGGATTTAAACTCCGTTCAAATCTCAGCTCTGCAATCAACCTCCAGCATAGCCTTGGGCAAAGCAATTAAGACGTTTGTATCTTGCCATAGTGCCACAGCTGTGGCTTCATGAGGATTGGGACAGGTTGAAGTCCCACCTGTTAAGTGATTTGGCTCTGTTCAGGAACCACCTTGCCCCTCTTCAGAGCTGGCTGCACTTGCATGATGTCTGCATGGTTCCTCACAGTTTGAGAGGTGCTGTAGACATGCAGGTGTCTCCACCTTCTAAAGAATCTATCTGCCTTTGCTCACCCAGACTTTGATGGGTTACTGCTTACTCCTAAATCCAGCTGGGTGCAAACCCTCCACTGGCAACTCAACCCATAGTTAAGTTTGGCTGGAAGTTACACATATGCACTTGAGGGATAGGTTGCAGCCATATGGATGCTGACCACCCTGTTAGCAGTTGTGGCTAGTAGCAACATGCCCTCCCATGCCAATGTGATCACCAGAGTGACAAATCCATAGCTTCGTGCTGACTGAACACTTGTGGGGTTATGTACACCCTTCTACTCTCCTAGCTTCCAAACCAGAGTGTCCTCATCCAAGACATCATGTCCTTGGCTAGACGTGAGGTAAAGCAAAATGAGATGGAATGAACTAGAATGAACTAGAAGAAAAAACAGATGAATGCCCAGATATCTGGCAAATATCTGCCAAATATCCTCTGCCTTGAAAACCTAGGGATGGAATGAGTCATAGAGGAGAATTAAGCATAAATCATGTCCAGGAGAAAATGACCACCAAGATACATAACAGACATGCAAGACCAGACCAAATAATTGGTCTGAAGTGAAATAGTGGCAACACTTGGAGTGTAGCACTCTTTTCCAGGAGCTAAAAGCAAGCAAAAGAACAGAAGCACTGGCATAGGCAACCCAATTATATGGGTATGGCAACAAAACCCTATCCAATGTCAGGTCCTGGTGCATTTCTGAGCTGTCTGCACCACTAACAAGGGAGTCATATGAGGCTACGTTCACAGATATGTTTCTTCAGACCCTCTATCACCAACAGCATTCAAATCACCCCCAAATACCAATAGGGATTTAGTCCAAAAGGCTGAAATTCACATCTGGCAGGTTATCAAACAATAAGGAATCTTAGGATATAGCCTGAGACTCAGGCTCATAGATGAGGCTCAGACTTAGACTCAGGCTCAAGACTTAACTTTTCATATACAGTAACTTGCTCAAGACTAAAATATAAAATATGGGAGTAATTTCCATCAGCAATAGGGAAGTTCCTAAGAGAAAAATAGGATAGTTTGTTGAAAGTCACAGCATCCTTTATCAGGCCAATTTGTGCCTCTTGGCTTAGCAGGTCTGGGTCTCTGGTCCCAATTTCATCCCTGCTGTGTGTTTTAAACATAAAATAACGCTAAACAGATCTGTTCTCTTCAGAGAAGAGACTCAACCACCCACTTCACAGATATTAAAAATGCAGGCAGAAGCTGGTGTTTAATGAGTTGACTTGCAAGGTACTAAAGCCAGCTACCACCTGTCAGTGCCTTCAGATGTGCTCCTAGGCCTTAATTAAGAGCTGCCCTTTGTTTAATTTCATTCCTCCTCCCCCCAATCCCACCTACCTCCTTCCTCCCTTTTTGGTTTGGGTTGTTTCAGAAGACAGAAACCAGCCCCAGGGAGATTCCATCCAAAGTCAATCAGAAATTCATTTCAGGAAGGATCCCAGTCACAACTTCTCATTTATTTGTCACTGGCTAGTGACTTCTAAACTAATCGGCGGGACAAAAGCAGCCAGCCGAGCATGCTAATCAGATTAACAATTTGTACCTTTGTGAAAGGGATTAGCTGCTCTGCCTGGTGTGGATGCTCTAAGAAATCAATCTGCATCTGTCAGAAATTGTAACCTTACTCATGTCCCTGACTCCATACTTGGGTTGGTTAAGATAATAATAATTAATTAACAGCCTGCTTTAGATTGCATCTTCTCCCGTATGGGATTAATCTTATATTTCCTTAGGGAGCTGATTTTCCAAGCTGGCTGCAAATTTATTCCTTGCTGCTGTAATACATGATGGTGTTTGAATGCTTTCGGGGTCACAGCTACAGCAGGGAAAGCATAGTGGTTAGAGCAGTGGAGCCAGTTTAGGATTGTGTCCAAATCCCATAAATGCCACATGTGACTTCAGATAAGTCACTTAATCACCCTTTCTCACACCCTATATTTAACACATCAGTCAAAGCAAGCAGATTTGCAAGGATGATTCATCCCAAAAAGGGCCAAGGGACATCGCTTCTATTCCTGACTCTGCTCTGAAACTTGGGTAAAGTCATTTTGCTTCCACATCCTGGCTTCCCAGCTGCAGAAGGAGGGCAGCACCTGCTTGTTGCTAAAACCTGAGTGACAGACCACTCACAGGCATCCCCAGCCTTCAGTATCCCTAGGAGATGGGGTGAGCTTTGTGGATGGCAGCTTTTTGGGAGGGTGTCATGCTTCTTTGGGGAGGTGTCACCCCCAGGTGAGAGGTCTATATCACATTTCCCCAGAGAGATGTTTAGTCTGAAACCAGAAACAGGATAAACCTAAGTGCTAAAAGTAGGGATAATCCTGACTCCCTATAAGGTGGAAGTGAGCTCTTCTCTGAGAAATTGTCCCCTTTACATCTAAGACAGAGGAAGGTGGATGATACCAAATAAAACTCACAGTAATACTTGCAACTCACCAGTGATGGTACAGAAAGCTCCTCCAAGCCTTATTTCCAAATAAAACATGACAATGACCTTTTCCCATTCATTAACTGAAGTCTTTGGGCAAAGCAACCAAGTTTTCCACAGCAATAAGCTCTCCCTCCCTTCTGCTTCCCCATTCACCTTCTCTGACTTGTCACTCAGAAAGGAGACCTTGCAACTGCTGAAGAGAGCAGCCCTGCTCAGAAGGTGCAAGGTCCTTTCTCCCATGACCTGTTGATGTGATGACTTGCCTAAGGTCAGCAAATTCCATTTTTTCACAGCACAGTATCATGTACCATGCAAAGGGTTTTCCCACAGAAAGAGAGGGAAAAGGGGAGAGGAGGGCAAAAAGTAAGGGAAGCAGCTGTCAGAACCACCATGCGGTACCCAGAGTGTCCCTCCAGGAGTATCTCCACTCTTCTCCTTCACCCATCTCCAGCAGCCAGGCAGAACCAGACAGCTTCTACACATTACTGGTATGGAGACCTGTAGGAACACTCAAAATCCAGGACCAAGTCTCAACAGAGGAGATACTGAAGGGATTTTCATCTCCTGACAGAGCAGCTCAATGACCACAAAGCTAAGGCTGTGGTCTACAGCATCATTTCAGTGGCTTTCTGTGGCACAGACTAGATCCTACAGAAAGAAGCCAGATATCCCTATCCTCTCCCATTTCAAATTCTCTTTCATTCCAAATTATCCCTTCTCAGTGCAGACCATCTCAGTAACACCTGGGATATGGTGGATGATTCTTGCTCACTGTAGCCATCAGAGATCTCAAAGGCCTCGGCCCTTGTCCTACTAAAGATCCTCAGGGTGTGATTCTTTTTTAGCATAAATCCATTATAATATTGCAATTACAGAGTCTGTGTGCACAAATACTTCTTAGAAAGCTCCAGTGTTTCAAACCTTTTCTCTCCAGTGGTAGGCTATAGCTTTTGTGGGCTCAAAATAGTCCCCAGACCTTCATTTGTCATTTCCTTCTGACATGCTGCAACAACCTCCCTTTTCCATAGTGTCTGGATAAAAGATCAGATATTGTCTGTACAGGATATGGAATGGGATCCTGGACAGAGAGTTCATACTCCTTTGAAGGAACAATTTTTTGGTTCCTCCTGTGTGTTGCTGTGCAGTTCAGATGTTGCTGGTTTTGTGAAGAACTTTCCACCTGACCACAAATTTGTCTTCTTAATCTGAGCTCTCTCTGGTTCTGTAGTCAGCCAGTGTAAAACCTCCAAGATCTCCTGCATTCACCATGGTGGACAAAATATGGTAGCATTGGGTGGTGAGCTACACCAGACTTTGAGATGTCTCTCCTACTATTTTAAAGTTACATATCACACAGGCTTCCAGGCAAGACCTTGTGCATTGCAATTCCACCTGGTGCAGAGCAGGGTGACAGAGAGATGCTGAGCAGCCTCTTTGTAGATACTCTGGAAATAAGGAATGGTCTTGTCAGGGAAGGGGAGCTCATGCCAATCAAATTTACCCCACATCTGATTTAGAACCACTTTGGATGAGGGAATTCTGTATCCCACTGCAGCACCCAGGGTGAACACATCCCTGGCCAGAGCAGCAAGTTTTACTTTCCAATTTATACCTAACATTTCCATTAGAGGTTATTTTTCTGTGTATTTAACCTTTTAGCCTCTCCAAGCAAAGACTCACCTGCAGCTCTGAACTCCTAAAATTAGGCCAGAGAATTTGAATCCTTAGCTCCTCCTTTTCCATGACAGCCTTTCCCAGAGAAAGAATTGTTCTCAGCACCCATCACACCACAGAGGGCAGACAGGGAAGTTCATCTCCAACTGCTGCTCTGCCATGCAGACAATACCCACCACGGCCTGTCTCAGTCAGACTAATAGTGCCTTTTGATCCTCTATTTCCTCTCAGCAGGATCCAGGCAGTCCTGCAATCTGCATAATAAGGACAGGAACATCTCCTTCCTTGTACCATGGGCCTGGGATCAGCAAGTATCTCCTGCTCAGCACACACAGGCAGCACCTGGCACTCACATTCACCTTCATCTGCAGACACAGAGCAAACTTGCAAGAAGGAGCAACAAGACAGGGTTGGGATGGGGTGGAAATGTTGGAGAGAAAGAGACAGAACAGAATTTGTGATGAGCAGGTCAGGCAGAGTTATAACTTGGGTCAGACTTCAGGAAATAGCAGGCAAAAGCCCGAGGGAAGTCCTGGGCATACTTACACATCAGGATGAGCAGTCCCTGTGACTACTTAGATCTTGTCATCCGAGCATGACATCTCCCTTTGAGCCAGTCTCTCTCTCTGGAGCCCCAGTGATGGCACATCAGTGTACATCTATTAAGCAGCTTGTTATTGTGACAGCTGACATGGTGATTGCTCGGTATGAATTGCAATTACTGTCCAAGTACAGTGCATTTAAACTTATAAAATAGGCAGCTCAGAGGACTCTTCTCCTGGGAGAAAGAGAGCCCTGAGAAGATAATAGCTTCTCTTCCAAAAGGGATGTGTGCCCAGACAACAGCAGGACTGGGCTTTCGTGGGAAAGGATGCTCAGGTGTTAAACAGACAGGATATTTTTATTTGTCCCTTTGCCAAGCACTAAGAGAAACAGGACTACTCCTGGACCAGAGCCATCCCACTCAATAACCCCGCAGGCTAGCAGCAAAGGTCTCTCCTGTATCATTTCCACCACTAAGGGAATTAGATGCTCATATCTAATGGGAGTTGGAAGGACTTTGTATGAAAGAAAAATATTAAAAAAGTGCATGAAATCTCTTATTTTCATGATACACATTTTAGGGTTTATTCCTTTGAGTTCTCCAGTCTTAAATATACACAATGGTCACCCCTCAGCCCTCTTCCTGCAAAATTTCACTGCAGGCCACAGAATGGAGGGAATTGAAATCCTCAGAAGCCAGAGTTCAAGGACATCCACCCCCAGAGACATCCCAGAAGGTTGCCATATAGTTGATTGAATAAGCTGTTGGAGCTGATTTCCTGGCAGCAGCCATGGTACTCAGTTGGAACAAACCTGGCCTGAAACATCTCTCCTCCCTCCTGCATGCCAAGTGCAGCTGAGCCATGGTCCTGCAGCAAAGTGGCCCAGGACAAAAAGCTGCTGGTGCATCAGTAGACCTGGAGATGAATAGTGAATTAGTTTGGTTGCCCACTGGTCAATTATGCAGCAGACATGAAGGCTTCTCAAATGGAGAAGAGTCTCAGGAGCACAGGGAGAGTATGGACATTGTAAGGCACTCTGGTGCACACCACCCCCCACCCCCACCCTACTTCCTCCAGCAAAGCTGTGAAAAGGAGATGCATCCAAGCTGCCAAATGAACTTGGTACCTTTTGCTATGCAAGACTTCATCCTGCTTACCCCTCAACTCACCAGGCTACAGCCTTTAGTCTATCTGTGTCTTCTCTAAAGTCCATCTGTATATCAGTCCCTTCTCTTGTATGCCTTTGATGGTCATGGCGGAGATGGAAAGAGCCTCTTTATCATGGTCAACTCTGCTTCACTCTCTTCCTCGGTTTTCCTTCCTTCTCTGCTGAAAATACAATTCCTGGAACAGTAACAGCCAAGCAACAAGTACACAAGAAGATTTTGTTCTTTGGCCTGACACCACAGCTCTTTAAATTCCCCTTCCTCAATATCTTTTCAGGGGCTTTGGCCAGAGAATTTGAACCTCTGTCTTGCAACGTGCAAAGTCCACTGCTCTGATTTGTCTCCTGGGATGGGATACATCTTACCTAATGTTAGGTGTCTACTACACTGATCATCTGCAGCTAGACTAGTAACCTTCAGCTTCCTTTATAGTCTACAGAGAGAAATAAGTGCTGCCAGGGCATGAGTCATCTGACCTATTTGAGATGTCTACTTCAGAATGAGATTAATCATGCTCTGGAAGCACCTGTTTGCTCCAACTAAAGCAGGAGTCTAGACAACCAGCTCAGATGAATTTAACCTCAGTGTCTTTTTAGGTGCTTGTCTCCCCAGGATCACTGGCTGTAATGAACCCTCCAGCAATTTTCTCAGGCCTGCTCTAGCTGATGTGTACTTTGGTCCACACTGTGTTTCAGATAGCTAATGATGATAACTATGACCTAATGAGAGCAAGGGCTGCTGTTGTCTCCTGCAAAAGAAAATCTAATTTCTACCCTTCAGAGGAGCTGGGAGGAGTGTGAAGGTACCAGGCTGGGCAGCTATGCTTGGGTACTGGGCATGGGTAGCTTTGGGGTGGTTTTGAGCTGCTGAGATAATGAGGATCCTGCTCAAAGAGTGCAGAAGAGACATCAGAGACCATGGGTAGATTAAGGGCATGTTTGAACTGCAAAATGTTGAGGATCCTGCTTGTGTTTTGTCTGCTTCTCCTGATGCTGCTGGGTGGCCCAGCCTTGCCAAAGCCAGGGCTCAAACTGGGAAGGAGGGAGAGGAAAATCCAGGGCCTCAGACCTGAGTGTGTGCTGGGGAACAGGGCAGTGTCCTGGCCATGCAGCATTATGCTGACCACAAACACCTACACAGACAACCTCTGGAAATAGCTCAAGTGTTGGAAGCAAATGGCCATGTGCTCTGGTCAGGTCACAGATGTGGATGGTGGGGAGAACAGGACACCACAGCATGCATCCACTGGGCTTTCCAGACATGCAGCTGAAGAGCCACAGCCAATACACATACTGATGAACTGGCCTGAGAGCTGCTCACCATCACCACCCCTAACACATGCAGGGCACAAGACAAAGAGCTTGGCCCCACACACATGCTTGTGCATTCATGTGTGCACTCACACTTTGATGTGTTCTGAGACCCTAGGCAGCATCAGTGTCTAGATACATGCTACCCCATAATAATACTGAGCCTGAACTTGCAGATAGGCTCTGACCTTCTCTTAATAGAGAAGACATATTCTTGACATATTCCTTGCTGTTAGCAACCCTGCTTGGATGCAAATGAATTTAAAGGGAGACTGAGCTCCAGCAGGATGTGTGCTGCAAGCAGGATCATGGGATTTGGCTCCAGGACCAATTCCATGTTTCATTAAGCTATTAATTAACAACTACCTCAGCTTTCCCCAGTTTAAAACCACAGGTCAAATCTGAGCCCAGATGAGTCCCTACTCACAGTGGTTCTCACAATCAAAGACCTGCAGCCATTGACACCTCCTTTGCTCTCCATCTGTAGCAGTCCCACACTTCCCCTTGCCAGGTGCCTTTGGACCAAAGATGAGTTTGTTATCCCATCTGTGAAGAACTGGATCAGCATGAAGCCTGTCTTTTCCCCATCTTCAGGAGCAATGTGGAGGCAAACCTCTAATGAGTAGCATTCATCTCCTTTGTGCTTCTGCTCTGTCGTTGTCATTCCCTATGCATTGTTTATTACTTTTGCAACCATCCATGAATAAAATGGTGCAGGAAACAAGGTTAAAATGCACATGCATGCACAGAGGAGTATGTTGCTTCTCACCTGGCATTTGTAGCCCTTGCTTCTTGAAGAGGAATTTCCCTGAAGCACCTCACCAAGTTTTGTTCTGTGCTTGCAAAAGCAAAGCAGCATTTAACACCAGATGAAATCAGTGAATAGGAGTAGGAATGGGCCAAGGATGAGATGATGTTTTGTGAGATAGTTATGGCTTGCAGCAATCACAGTGTTTTGGGAAGAGATAACATAGGGAAGGAGGTCATAGAATCACAGAATCACTTGGGTTGAAAGAGACCTTTAAGATCATCGAGTCCAACCACAGCCTAACTCTGCCTGGTCCACCTCTGGATCATGTCCTTCAGCTCATCACCTATTTGCCTTTTCAATCCCTCCAGGGATGGTGAGTCCACCACTTCACTGGGGAACCTGTATCAGTGCTTGAGAACCCTTTCAGTAAGGAAATTCTTCCTGTTGCCCGAACTAAATCTCCCCTGGTGCAGTTTGTAACTATTTTCTCTCATCCTATCGCTTGTTACCCAAGAGAAGCAACCAACCCCCACATCTCTACACCCTCCTTGCAAGTACTTGTAGACAGCAATAAGTTCTCCCCTCAGCCTCCTTTTCTCCAGACTCAAAAGCCCCATCTCTCTCAGCTACTCCTTGTAGGACTTGTGCTCCAGACCCCTCCCCAGCTCCCTCAGCTGCTCCTCATAGGACTTGCACTCCAGATCCTTCACCAGCTTCATCACCCTTCTCTAGTCACACTCCAGTGTCTTGTATACACTTAGTTTTTTGAAGCATTTCTGTTTTTATAGGAGTCATTCATCCATTTGGACAAAACCAATCATTTCCACAGCAAGAGCTGAAGAAGGGCTCGAGTACCTTTGTCCACAACGTGGCTGAAGTTTCAAGACAGCCCTCAATGCAAGCAAACAAATGCTGGTGGCTGTTTGAATCTTTCTTGGGCAAAATAAAATCCAAGCTAAACCAGACAGCTTGCAGCTATTCCAGCCCCCTGTTTTATTTTACACCTCTTGTTTCAGGCAGAAAGAGGTGCATGGATGTGAAATGACAGGGAAAATTTGGAAGGAAAGGAGTAGTATGGTTTAGATTAAAGGAGATCCTGGAAATACCATGGTCAAGGGCAAGGACTGCACCAGGAAACTTTGCACTGGGAAGGAAGGACCACACTATCCAGCTAAGAGCTGCAGTGGTTTCACACAGTCCTGAGGAAGATGCTACACAGAGGGCAGGGAAAAGGATGCTTTTACTATGGTCCAAGAGAGAATGTCAGTATTTCTGGGAGACTTGCCTTTGCTTTAGCCCAGGAAGGGCTGCAATACACCTGCTCTGTGCTCTGCTTTCCCCTCTTCTATCAGAGGACTCCAAGCAAAGTATCCTGGGGACTGTGACAGAGCAGAGGTGTGCATTTGAAGCCATTTTTCCACTGGAAATATCTCCTAACATTAAAAATATGCATTTGCCACCACTCCATCCTCTCGGGACTCCTCCACACTCACCCACATTTGTACCTGAAGGTGCAAACCCACCCTGTGCTGACATGGAGGATGCTAACAGCAGCATCTGTAGGCAATTGTCCATTTAAACTGACTTGCCTGAACCCCAGGGAAATCTGGCAGTGAAGCACTTCACCTCTATCAGTGACCCTTGGATCCATCCCTATGTTTCTGTGCATGTTATTCCTGTTTAGATGTTGCCCCTGCATCAGGAATTTAGAATCATAGAATCATAGAATCATAGAATNTTTTCCTAATATCCAATCTAAATCTCCCTCCCTCTATTTTGAAACCATCACCCCTTGTCCTGTCACAACAGGCCCTACTGAACAGCCTCTCCCCATCTTTCTTGTAGGCCCCCTTGAGGTCCAGGCAGACCGCTAGAAGGTCTCCCCGGAGCCTCCTCTTCTCCAGGCTGAACAGCCCCAACTCTCTCAGCCTGTCCTCGTAGGAAAGGTGCTCCAGCCCCTTTATCATCTTTGTGGCCCTCCTCTGGAACCTCTCCAACTGATTTCTGGCAAGTGTCTTTGACCTCCCTCCAGCCAGACTGCAGATGCTGTTTACCAGCTCTGAGCCTCTGCAGGACAAAAGCTGTGAATCAGTGGCGGTGCCCAGCAGCATCCAGGTGCATGAAAATCTGCCTTCCAGCCCCATCCCCCTCCTCAACAGCCACCCTAGGCTTTAACTTAAACTGCACTAATTAGTCACTGTTTACTCTCTCCAGGTCCCACGTTTTCGCTGGAATACTCATCTAAATCTAGTGGCCAAACAAATTAAAACTAATGAGGCCATTAGGGTCATATTAACATACAAGGAAAATGGGAGAGCTTCCGGAGGAGGAGGCTTTGTTGCCAGACAGGGCACATGTGTGCTGCCAGCAAAGCTTCATTTCCAAACAGGATTGGAGAGGAACAGGAACAGATGAACTAGTTGCAGGGATGAAACGGTACCAAATGTGGGCTGTGGCAGGACAAGGTGCCCTGCTGCCTCCTGGGGTATTTAAGATGGCAAACGTGGTGGAAGCAGCAGGTCCTGGATGAGGGACCAGTGGCAGAGACTTGAGTGGACAGATAGGATTTGGCACACAACAGCAAGAGAGGATTCATGTCTCAGCTCCATACACAAGTCACTTGACCACTACTAGTAAACAGAGGCCTCAGACAGAAGGTCATCCAATCAATTACTATGCAGGTGGTTGCCTAAACACAAAGCCAAGAAAGCAGAGGCAACAAGATGCAAAGCCAGCTGCATCTTCTCTATCCTATGACTTTGGCCACAGACACACATTACTGATGGTCCAGGAGCTTAGCTGGGTGGAGGAGATGTCTTCCACACAAGGAGGATGATGTTCTGGTTTTCACAAATTCTCAGTGGAGTGGGCTGTTGGGAGAGCCAAATGCAACGGGACGATAACCAGTTATAGAAGAAATACAACTGATACTGAAATGAGGATGTCTCCTCTAAGAGGGGACCAGGCCAGTATAGAAAGTCCATTCATGTTGAGATCAACCCTGTTCTGCAAGCACTCCCCATGTCTGCTTGAAAATGGGGGAGAAAATCCCATGTTATCCCTCCAAGACAAGAACTCAAGCCTTCCTGCTCCTCTTCTGCCTTGGAAACATAGATGATGGGTAACGACCCATAACAGCCCTCCCTCACCACCCATCCATCTCACCTACATCACATATGTTATGGTATCATGCAGAAGACTTCAATCTGCAACTGGAAAAATCATTTTCTAATTGGTTTTGCAAGACACCTTGGCTTTACCACCTGGACTGTGCAGGCTCTTGCCTTCTCCATGTTCCTGGGCATTTGGCATTCAATTCACACACAGAAGGAACTGCTTGAAGGATCTACAGCAGTGGACAGTGAGTTGATGCCTCTGTCACAACACCAATAACTACTGTTTGCCAATTCACGCCCTGCACTGCAAGGGCAACCCCTCCATAAATAGGGCATCCTCTCAGGCAGTACCCATAGGGCTTTTCATGCCATGGTCAACCCATCCCAAAAGAACCTTGTTGTCTTCTTTCCCCCACTTTATGGTGATCCAATTCCTATGGATGAAGATCCATGAAGATGGTCAGAGAGCCAGAGTGCCTCTACTATGAAGACAGGCTGAGAGAGTTGAGCTTGTTCAGTCTGGAGAAGGCTCCAGGGAGAACTTAGAGCAGGCTTCTGATACCTAAAGGGGCTATGGAAAGATGGAGAGGAAATCTTTATCATGGATTGTAGTGACATGACAAGGGGTAATGGCTTTAAACTAAAGAAGGGTAGATTTACATTAGACATTAGGAAGAAATTCTCCCTTGTGAGGACAGTTAGGCTCTGGCACAAGTTGCCCAGAGAAGCTGTGGCTGCCCCTGGATCCCTGGCAGAGTTCAAGGCCAGGTTGGATGAGGCTTTCACAACCTGGGCTAGTGGAGGGTGTCCCTGCTCATGGCATGGGGTGGAACTAGACAGTCTTTGAGGGCCCTTCCAACCTAAACCAGTCTGCAGTTCTGTGGTTCCTCAGCTAGGCTCAGAGGACAAGAGAAATGTTTTGGTTAATACAAGTAAAATCAGTACCCATGCTACAGACATGACAATGACCCCTGACAGCAGCACACCTGGAGGTGGCTGGGACCTGGGAACTCAGTACAGTAGCTTGTGTCTTGCTTACCAACTGCAATTTGGAGCTAGGTGGATTGTTCACTCCAGACAACTTATGTATTGTATGCTTCCATATTTCCCTCTTGTGAAATATCTGTCAGAAGGTTGTTGTTTTCCAAGATTTATTTAGTTTGCAATGAATTTCTTTCCTGCTATGGAGGTAGCACAAAGAAGAGATAATTTGACATTTGAGATAGTGATATACCAAATGCATAACTTCTATGATGTCATTTCTACTTTCTTGGATGGATGAGGGTCACTTTTAGGACCTCTTTTTGTAAGAGCAAACACTTCAGTAATAAGTTTTAAAATGTATTTCCCATAAGCATTTATGCTAATGAAGGCAGCATTTACAGAAATCTCAAAAAAAGAGCACTGAATCATCACTACTTATCTTGATTTCTGGAGACCATCCAAGACTGAGCTAATGCTTATGTCTTTGCAGTGCTAGAAGGTCTTAGAAGCATCTCCAGAGGTTCTTATGCCTTCATAACAACACTTGAAATCTATGTATCAATCACTGATATTTTTGGATGATAAAAACACACATAACATAGGTGCTAGATGGTTCAGGTAATGGTATCCAGGTCACTAAACTTGTCCTACCAGCCCAAACATGGTTTCAGATGACATCAACAGGAAGCCAATTGCATCTCATAATATGAGAGTGACATTTAATGGGACACTAAGCAGCATTTAGGGTTCCCAGTGAGGAAGTTAATGATATAATAGACAACTGGGAATGAAATCTTATATCACTACCAGATGTAGCTTGTGGCTTTAAGTCAACATCAAGCCTTGAAGATGAGCCAATACTAAAGGAAGAATTTTCAGGGGTGATATTCTGCCTAGAGACAGAACAAGGAATATGGGACCTACACAATAAGAACATAGGGCCTTGAGAGGAACAAAGCCATCTTCCCTGTTATCAACATGAAGCACCTTTCCAGGACTTAAATCACAGAGCTTAGAGATTCTGTAAGTGACACCAAACCCTCCATCTTCCCATCAACTGCACAACTGTAGAACAATGGCCAGATGCCCTCAGTCTGGTGCATGGTAGAGCTGTGATGAGTTCCACATCTGCCTAATCACCTTACCCCAGGTCCCTAGCAACTTTAAGCAGAAAGGGAGGAAGAGAAAAGAAATACCATGAGGGGAGAGGGAGTTAACTTTTAGGTCTGTGTAAGGAATAACCGAGCTGGATGTCATTGTGCTGCAGAAGTGACCTACTTTCACTTTATCTGGCTTATCTCTGTTTGCATTGGTTTACTGATGGTAGGAGATACTGCTAAGTGAGTGGTGCTTCTGGAATATAAATGAAGGTCAAAGGCAGCCTGAAGGTCTGCCTGGGCAAATTCTGGCAGAGATCAGGAACAGCACCTCCACTCAGCTTCTGGAAGTTAGGAGGTAGAACTAATGCAACAAGGTGATGGACTCTGAGGGAGTGACCACAGCAGCACTACTGCTGTGCTTTCTAAGGAACAGGGAGAAATTAGGCAATGAGACCCACAAGTATATCATAAGAGGGAGAGGTTCCTGGTATAAAACAGACAGGGATCTCCTAGAGAGAGTCCAGCAGAAGCCACAAGGATGATGAAGGGCCTGGAGCATCTTCCCTATGAGGAAAGGCTGAGTGAGCTGGGGCTGTTCAGCCTGAAGAAGACTGAGAGGGGATCTCATCAATGTTTATAAATGTGTGAAGTGTGGGAGACAAAGGGAACTGGCCAACCTCTTTTCAGTGGCCTGTGGGGACAGAACAAGGGGAAATGGCCACAAGTTGGATCATAGGAGGTTCCTCGCCATTGTGCAAAAGAAATTCTTCACGGTGAGGGTGATGGAGCACTGGGACAGGCTGCCCAGGGGGGGTTTTCAGTCTCCTTCCCTGGAGATATTCAAGATCCCTCTGGATGCAGAACTGTGCAGCCTGCTCTAGGGAACCTGCTTTGGCAGGGGGGGTTGGACTCAATGATGTCTCAAGTTCCCTTCTAACCTCTACAATTCTGTGAATCTGTGAAGTTCTGGTTTAGTCCCACAGAAAGCCTGGCCCAGCTGGGCTAGGGTGTTCCTCAGTCATTCCTTAAAATTCATCAGTCTGGGAGAGCAGGAGGAGGAGAGATAACTGCTGGGAAACATCAGCTCCCAGTGAAGTACTGTATTCTCTAAGATGGGCAGCAAGCTGGAATGCCTGTGTGTGTTTCTGACTCCCATTGTCTAACCCACTGTTGACATGGTTCTCCATGTGAGCAGGAGGCTGTTCTTCTGGTGTGCTCCTCATCAAGGCACATGAACCAGGGCCAGGGAAACAGCTGTTAGCACAGACCCTGGCAGAGCTTTGTCCAATGCCACCAGCACCCTGACAGGCAATGCCCTGTCAGTGTTGAGGAACTAACATGTACACTGCCTGAGCCCATTAGGCTGCATGATGGCAAAGAGGAAAGGGAGATATATGGGCATAAATAACTGCACTACTTGGTTTCACCCTCAGAGCATGTGCCCTTCTCTGCTTCATTATACACATAGTTGTGTCTATGAGAAGTTTCTTTAGCCCACATGGAAAGTATAAGGGCTGCAACATGCTTGGTGCCACAACTTGGTGCTGATGCTCAGCAACCTTTTGCTTTTCCACAGCAACTGAATCCTCCTTCCAAGCCAAATCAATGCTGTCTGGCAGTCACTGAGAGCAGATGGACATCCCCACAGTCCTGCACTCTCTCTACCCTTTCCTTACCTTCATGGAGCACCAAAGAAGTACCTGTTTGACTCCACAATCTGTTTACAGACTTCTGCTTCCCACCTGCACAGGGCTGATGTCAGGCTTACCAATAAACCCCTCATCCTCTCTTCTCCTCCTCCCTTTTTTTGCAGGAGAGAGAGTGCCTGCCACACCTGTATTTGCTAATTAGCTCTCAGCATGCTCAGTAATTGCCCACAAGAAAACATGGGTGCAGATGTGATGGGGAGACAGGGAGCACACACAAAATGAGATTCCTGTTTTCCAAACAGAAACCAAGATTTAATTACAGCCTCGATGAACGGTTATTAAAACCCTCTTTGCTTTGTTGTTTTTCTTTCCCCCATTGTCTCCCAGCCCTGCTCATTATTGAATCATCAGCTCCTGTTGTCTTGTTTGGATGCTTTCATATAAAGAGACAATGCAGAAAACTGCAAACACAGTTTGGACCCAAACAGTGTCTTCTTCTTTCCTCCTTTTCTTTCACCGTACCTTTTCCCTCTCCCCCTGATAAAAAGAGGTAGCAGCGAGTCATCACCCACAGTTTCTGTCTGTTTTGATTCCCAGTGAAGCAGGAATTCCCAAACCTCTGCACAGGGAATGAGAGAAGGTAGGGAAAATGGAATTTGCTGCTCTCTCTAGGGCAAGGCAACCCTGTGAGGTGTGTTGGTGCACAGCAAGGGGCATTACCCCTGACTGATCTCCTCAGCAAGTAGCTGAATTCATCCCTTGCCAAGACTGTGCTCCCTGGGTGTTTTCATCCTAAGGAAATGTCTTCTTGCCTGAAGACAAGTGAGCATCTCCCTGTTCTGTGTTTGTGCAGTGCCTGGTCCCACACAGTCATGTTCATGTACAGTCATGTGACTATAATATCCTTAGCAGCTATGGCAGATGTCTTGTGGAAAGGTTTGGGTATCCCTTTTCCTACCAGCCCTGCTAACCCTGAGGTAGTTTCAGGACTTCTGGCTATTTGGAGGACCAGTTTACAGCTGCCCTAGGGATTTGTCCTTATTTTACCCTCAGAGCATGAGTTAGTATTGACATCCTCACTGCACTCCTCCAGGGGATGAAGGCAATTACATTTGTCCCAAAGCTAGAAGATGGAGCTGGCACTGGTCCCTGAAGGATTCTTTGCTGAGTCCAGCATCCCACCTTGCCAAGGAGATGGAGCAGTTGTAGGCTCCTCAAGGTCCCTGTACCTTTCCCACTCCACTACCTCCCCACAGCCCTCATCTCTCCCTCATCTTGACTCCCTGGCAGATTTCAGGTCCTTTTCACAGGGAAATCACAGGGCTCCTGGAACTGCTGAACAACAGACATAGACATCTCCTGTGATCAAATACCCAACTCAGGGTGGCAGATGCTCTTTTTGTCTGATCATCACAAGGCATGGGAGTACACACACAAGAACAGAGCTCTCCTTCCTCCACCTTCCTGCATCACTCCTGCTCCAGCAAAAGCATCTCTCCTTCCAACCTATGCTCCAAAGGGTCCAAACCTGTGCTAAAAGGGTCACAGGTCAATCCTGTCCATGCCTAGCTTTAGTGTGAGACTGTCCAGGGCAGAAGGGCACTAAGAAAACTTTGCTACTACACCAGTACTCATTAGCACACCATGTTAGCATGCATCAGAAGTGTTAATCAGATGTTTCCCTCCCCCCTCACCCCAACTCCTTGAAGGTTTAATCCCTTCATCCCCATAGGTTTTACATATGCACCCCAAGCCTGCTCACATACTATCTCTTGACTCCATCAGCAAGCAACCAGCCGGTGCCTAAGCTCCCCTGCTGTCTGCTGGGTTTTCTTAGTCGATGCCATCTCCTTCCTGCATAATCCCTGATTGTAATTACAAACATCAGGCTTGGGGGGCCACGAGGGCCATCTGTGGAGATAACAACTGCCCTGTTTGCTGACCAGAACAACCAGAGACAGCTCAAGCTATTTGCTGGCTCCATTGCATAAATCCAGGGGAGGGCCCTGAAACTGTGTATTTACATGGTGCTTTAACTCCATTATTGTCAAGGCTGGTGTCTCTGCCCTTTTCTGAAACAAAAAGGTGTTTCTTTGCCAGGCCCTGAGGCCTGGTTTGCTAGGCCCATGGGTGGCAGCTTTGTCTACATCCTGTGCATCTCTTGGAGCCAAAGAAAAACACCTCCACTGATTAGGAGTTGAGAAGAATCCTGAAGGTGGGCAAGGAAACCTGGAGTCAGGTGCACCCTCCAGAGGCCATGCTGAAGATGTTTTAGTCTGGCTGTGTAAAACCAGATGAGTATGTAGGAAATATCTTGGGTTGGTAAGAGGATGAGTCCTGAAAGCACAGACAGGAACTGCAACAGGACCGCCCTAATGGGATGCTCCAAATCCCCAAAGCCAATTCAATTGAGTTGAATTCACTTCCAGGAGGAGATGTCTTCTCCCACTGGTCATTTCAGACCATGGCACAGTGTTGGCCCTGAAAGGTCTGTCAGGTATGAAGCCACCAATCCAATGGTTCCCCATCTCAGTTACCCCACAGACCATGATGGGCCCAGTTTTGTACCAGGTTTCATGGAGATACAACAGATTCCATTCCCCATCACCCAGCTCCTATCCTTCAACTACACACTTCCAGCTTTTTCCCAGTGCTCCCCACATTGTCACACTGGGACCCCAGTTGCATGTTGGTTACTTCTTTCCCCATGCCAATACCAGGCACTCCCTAAGGTTATTCACCTTCCCAGCTCCAGATGTGCCTTGACTTAGCTCTGCTCTGGCACTCAGGCAGGATGCACAGCTCCTGGCAACACTTGCTACCAGAAGAACTTGTTACCATCCATCAGCTGATGGCAACAACCACTGCTGCCAGGAGCTGCTGTGGGGACACTGGCCACCTAAACCACACAGCTTTACCAGGCTGGGATGCTGCTTTGCAACAGGACGGAAGAAATATCTTCTGCAACAGATCATTCAACAGTAGGGTTAAGATTCATCTGAGTGTCTTCAATGTAGACACTGACATTTGGGAAATGTTTTTTCTGTCCTAGGAACCAATCTATGACTGGGTCTGTCAGCAAGTTCCAGACCATGGTGTCGACATGATTTCATTGTTAACCATCCTGACACAGATGAAGGGACCTGCTAGCACTCTCACAGAACATACCAAGTGTGAATCAGACTGATCTGTTTGCCCTCAAGGCTGAAGAGCAATCTCTCGCCCATTTTATTTACCAACACACACACAGTCTTTGATCCATTATAGTCATAGCAGTCCTTGCCTGTGAAGCGTGCAGAATTTACAGTGAAGTTGTCTCATCCTAAAACAAACGTCTACATGTGGCCCAGTGACTCACACCCTAAAACTTGCTGATGGTATTAATTAGGTCTCCGTTGTTCATGGTGGAAACACAGACACCAGCTCACAAGACAGCCACATTATAGTCACAATTGGAAGAAGTTATTTCCACCTTATCTCTTGATTCAGAAGGCAGCACAAAAGCAGTGTCAACTTGACAAATTGCCCATCATGGATAGGCCCTGGGTCTTGTTCCTGAGGGCAGAAGGAAGCATGGATGGGCACTTCAATAAAGACCCCTGACCACATCCAAGATGTCCCCTCCAACTGAGAGTGAGATGTTCACAACTTCCATACGTGGCTTGCAGAAAGGAACCTACATTAGAGTTTTTCTTTGCAAGGCTCTGTAGTTTCTGACCTTCATCATGTCCTTCCCTCCCCAAGTCCTCCCCAACCTCTCAAATCTCTTTTCCTGCCTATTCTGAAGGAAAATTCCCCTTACTATTGGGTCAGTCACTGTGTGAGCAGCACAGAGATGACACCAACACTCTGAGCATTCAGCAGAAGTGTTTTCCAAGCATGTCCCCTTTCCTCCTCCCTTGCTCTAGAAGTTCCAGTCCTTTATCAAACTCATTTCCACCCAAGTATTTATTGTGCAATAATTAATTACCATTCCTCCTAGGACACCTTTAATAAAAACCTATGCTTGCATATTAAATATTAAATTTATAAGATGTATAATCCTCCTAATTAAGTTGAATTTAATCTAGAGCTCTAAATTAGAAGGAAAGGAGTTGGAATAAAAAGAATAAGAGGAAGAAAAAAATCAGAAAAGCCAACCATGGAACAGTATATCTGCCTGCACCAACCACCCCACAGTTTCATTGTCTGCAAGCAAAGACAGAGGAGATGACCACTGCAGGGATGAGAGAGGACAGATGATCCTCACAGCCCTTTGAAGATTTGTTTCATGCCACTCATGGGCAGCACAGCCAGCGGCGAGTTGTCCGACAATCACAGCCCCATCCTAGAGTTGTCAGACTAGATTTTCTTTCTTGCTCTACCACAGACTCCTTCCCTGACCCATGGGCATGGCAGAAAGGTCTGGGTGCACAAATGGACTTAGGAGCTGTGTCTTATTTGAGACAGAGTTTAGCTACCAGCAGAGTGATTCAGAAAGCTCCTGACTTTGGGGAGTTTCAGTCCACGTGACTTTCCAGCTGTTGAATTTTATATAAAGTTTGCCTTCCTCATAAAAATCAGAAAGACCAGTCCCAAAGAATCTGTGTTTTCCCTTGGTTCAGGGCTACAGTGCCTGCACACAGGGTTAATTCCTCCTGCAGCCCTTTCTCTAGTGAAGACATGCAAGTGTTCAGGTCCCATGGTGCTGGGTAATGGCCAAAGAAATGATCACATTGCTTCTCTTTAACTTCATGGAGAACAGGAGATATCAGCTTTTCCAACCTTCAGGCTTCTGAGGTCTTGTGTATCTACTAAGGGCCTGTAGCATTGAAAAGAATGGGACTGTGTCTGGATTCTTCAGGAATGGAAAATCACAATTTTGCTCCTTGGTGTAGGTATGCTCTTCTGATGCCCAGATGAGAGAGGCCCTTCATGGAGCCTGCCATTCATAAATGACCTTTTTACTTGTGAAGTACCTTATTTTGTTCTCAAAATACCTGGATTCCCCACCTTGGCATAGTTCCTGAGCACATACCCAACTTCTTCCATAAAGGAACCCAACACAACTTAAAAGTAAAAGTAAGGTTTTCATTCTTGGCCAGAAACTAAAGGGATGTAGTGGGGTGGGGGAGTTGTGTTGTTGCCTTTTATAAGCAGGCTGTGTAAGGGTCCATCTTTTACCAAGTAAAGGCAGTTTTTAAAAGGTATTGAATGACTGAGGACAAGAGAAGGAAAATATCTGTTAAATTGATCACTGCAGTGGGTTTACAGCATTGTAGATATCTACCAGCACAGTGTCCTGACCTATCTCCACATGACCTGGAAGAAAACTCTCCAAGGATGTTCCCAGTACAGATGGAAGAGAGCTCCCTTGGCATATGTCCAGCACATCTGGAAGGCAGCTTCCAAGGGATACCCTCAACACAGCTGGAAGTCACCAGAATGCTTTAAGCATATCAGAAAGAAAAGGTGATCGTGATGTTCACAGCATCATTTACCAGTGTTTGAAGAAAATCCCACCAGGACACAGTGGCACAGCTGGAGACACACTCTACCAAGATGCTCTGAGCCCATCTGGCAGCACTAGAGGAGTTAAAAACCAGAATAACTTGAGCGCTGAGAAAGGAAAAAAATAATTATGTCACAGAACAGTTTAACAATCCTCCCTGCCCACTGGGTGAACAAAATCCCATGGCCTGCAAGAAGATAGAGAAACCTCTCTTCTTGTTGACTGTATTCCACATGAGTTGGGCTCTTGCCTCTTTCTGTTGGTAGTAGGCCCTTCCAGGGCCAAAAAGAAAACAACACACTTACTGGCATTTTCTTCAAAGTCCATATTGTATGCATTGCTTTTCACAGGGAATTGGATTTTCAAATTCACGGGCTCTAAAGGTCAAGGATAACAGGCTATCAGCATTTAATATGCATTCCAGGGAAAATAAAAAAGCTATAAAATTGGAAATAAAGGCTGCATGAAAATTCGTTTCCAAAAACCCAGATCAAAACATCTCTCTTCCCTCCCTATGAATTGGCATCTGTTCTTTGTTGTTGTATCTGAAATGTATTAAAAGTCTCCTGCTAGCACCATGGCTAAGACAACATCTGTAGCATTGATTCCTGACACACAATCCTGAAGGTGATGCAGGAAGGAGGGGGTGGGGCTGCCTTTTGTTCAGCATCAAAACAGCAACAAAGATCGTTGTGGCCTTTAGTGTTGAGTGTGCAAGCACGTGTCTGTCAGAGCTGCCGAGGTGGGTTAGGGTGCTGGAAGAGAAAGGAGTTTTTCAGCTCAGATTTCAAACAAGTCTCTGCTGCAAGGGGGTCTGCAGAAGGGCAGCAAAGGAAAGGAAGACTATGAAGCCCTGAAGCTGGCTGTGTTCTCATTTCCATCACACCAGACGCTCTCAGGAAGGGCACCCAGCTACCTTGAGTTTTGCAGTATGCCAAGATATGAAAAAAATATTAAAAAAAAATATTCTTCACTATGAGGGTGGTAGATCACTGGAACAGGTTGCCCAGAGAGGTGGTAGAGTACCCAACCCTGGACATATTAAAAGGTCAGGCTTTTGGGGGCTCTGAACATCCTGATCTAGTGAAGATGTCCCTGCTCACTGCTGGGAGGGGTGTTGGACTAGATGGCCTTTAGATGTCCCTTCCAACATAACACATTCTATGATTCTATAATTCTACGAATCAGATTGAAAAGGAGAAGGAAATTTGCTCAGATTGCCTGTCCCATTGCATGACTGCCTTGTTCCTCAGTAGGTTTCAGAGTTAGCACCCCAACAAGTTCCCTATTGCCTTGCAGGTTTCTAGCATTTAAGTGACCTCTGTCCTCACTGGAGGAATGTCTGCTCTCTTAAGATCCAGTAACATCACCTAATGCTACCATTTATCAAGGCAGGTGTCCAGGCTGAACCATCACCTGGGGTCCCTTGATGGTGGATGGATAGACACAGACACTTACAGGTTATTAGACCAGCTGGAGAGAAGTAAGATAAAATCTTCCCTAAAAATACATTTGTGTCTCTACTACCTTCTCCAGGGAGCCTGGGCATCTTGCTCAAAATAGAAATGCCGCTTTTCAGTGACTGAGAATGGCCTCTCCCTTTGAGAAGCGACCAAAGCCTGCACTCCCCTATCTTGCTTTCACATGAAAAATCACTCTCTGCTTTTCCATTGAAGCCCACCCTGTGACAGACCTCTCATCACCAGTTTCCATTCCAATCACCTCACCCCCCCAATCAAAGCAGCAGGGACACAGGGACTCACATACCCAAATGCACATAACAGAGCCCAAGAGCTCATCACAGCTGTCATGGGTACTAGGTTGCCACAGGTCATAGACCATCTTGAGCTAGGAAGGAAGGAGAGTCACAAGAAAAAGGATCCCAAAGTCTCATAACTCCCCAGTCACAGCCTTATCCATTGTGCCACATGTCCCATAAAATATTTGGCTTGAGGAAAACCCCTTGAAAATCTGCTGAGTGACTTAAAGACCACAGCTACCCATGCTGCTAAATGACTCATGATGACTCAGTACTTGAAGAGAGACAAGGGAGGGAAACTTGATTGAAATTATTTTGCAGTCACTCTTCATGGTCAGCTGCAGATGGGATCAGCCTGCCCCTGGTCCCTTTGTCTGAGCAAAGACATGCATGGTCATCACCAACTCTCTGCTCCAGCACAGGAGCTGCTGGCCCACCTGTCTTTGGGTCCTAGAAGAGATACACCACATTCCTCACTGGGTTTATTTTTAGGTCCTTTAGGATTTCTTCCTCATTAGGTTTCATCAAGAACCTCAGTGCCATGCAAGCATGTGTCCTGACAACTTCCCAACTGATGGACTGGGGGTGGCCAGGTGGATTCTCCTCTCTTAAGGAGATTGCAGAGCCTGTTTGCATAAGGAATAGTGGGATCAGAAGCAGTCTGAGTCCAGCTTGTCTCCTGGGACACATCAATACCGGGAGCATATATAAATATGTAAAGGGTGAGTGTCAGGAGGATGGATCCAGGCTCTTCTCAGTGTTGGCCAGTGATAGGACACGGAGCAATGGGTCCAAGCTGGAACAGGTGAAGTTCCATGGGAATGTAAGGAAAAACGTTTTCACTGTGACAGTGACAGAGCCCTGGGACAGGCTACCCAGAGAGGTTGTGGAGTCTCCTTCTCTGGAGACATTCCAGACCAATCTGGACATGTTCCTGTGTGATTTAATCTAGGTGATCCTGTCAGGCAGGGGGGTTGGACTAGATGATCTTTCAAGGTCCCTTACAAATCCTGACATTCTGTGAATCTCTGAATCTGTGACTCTATGAATCTGCACCAAGGAATCTATCATTCAGGTCCTGGATGGATATAACCTGTGTGCATAAGCATCTCCTGGTGTTCATCTAGTGTGGCTGGTTGCCAGTTCCCACAGCCCAGGACATCATGTCTGGTTTGGGCACTTCATATTTCCTGCCCACATGGATCCCTAGAAGGATGACAAGGTACTCCTCAGCGTGCACACATCTGCAATTCAGGTTGGCTTTGGACCCTATCTTCTCCATCCAGCAGCCTGTATCTCCTTCCCATGGAGGACAGCCCTTCTCCCTTCCAATGCCTCCCATGAGCATGCATCTCAGGGTTCTTTGAGGCCTCCAGAGAGAAGGGATTAACATGAGACAGTGTCAGACACCCAAAATCTCATGGCAGCTGATATGAATTAAGCCAATTCCTGCAGCAAAGCACAGGAGAAGCTGGTTGTTGTTAAGGGAGCATTTATGAGGGTGTCTGGAGAAGTTATTAGTTTGGAAAGGCTTCTACTTCCCCAAGATCAAGGGCTTGGGTGAACAGCAAGTCAACAGCCCAGCACAATACCTTGTTGCAAGGGAAGGAGGCTGAGACCAAACTGCTGGAAACAAGTTAGAAATTAGCCACAACCCCACAGAGGGAACATCTGCAGGGTGAACTGAGTGGCATTGTGTAGCACAGAGTACTTCAGGGGAGGGATGAAACATCTTCAGGTTTCTAAAGACTTGTCTGGTGGGACAGGCTGAAATAAAAGTTGACCCCCACCATGCAAGAAATAGGAGGTTCCCAGTGAAACACTCAGACCGTGAGCTTAACTCAAGCCAAAGGAGTCCTTTTTCACAGAGAACCAGATTCACCAGAGGAATTTTTTGTCTCAGGATATTAGGTATTAGTAAGCCTGAAAAAGGGCTAGCTATTTTCATCATCATCATCATCATCCTGCAATTCTGAATCACATGTATCCTGCTGCTCCATCCTTTCACTCCCTTTGAAAGCGTGCCAAGTTGGGCTGGATTCAGTCAACATTCCAGACACTTGGGGATGTTCAGCTCAGGAAAACACATTTCCTTCCCTCAATCCTTCCACTTGCTTTGAATTCTGCCTAGTGAGATAATTACTAATTGTGCCAGTAACTGCAGTCAAGAGGCACAAAAAAAAAAAAAAATCCAGCAGTGAAGGAATGGTACAGATCACAGATAAATATCCCAAACAACACTGCTGGGCACGTTGTTGGGCCAGCACAGGGGCACTGATATCTTACTTTATGTTTCATCCACTGACTACTGGAAACGTGCTTGTGCCATACAAAGTGGAGTAAAGCATCTCTTAAATGCCAGAGAAAGTGTTTAAATTCACCTCTTGACAACTTGCCTCTCTAATGAAGTTGGCACCCCTTATGCCTATATGAATTTCATAGGAAACTTTCAAAAGGCAAGGTCTGGTTGTTCCAGACTAGCACCATCGTTGCTGCCTTCATGCATTTAGTAGATCTTTACCTGGAAAGAGAGGAAAACCATTTCAACTCCTTTTCCTTATCTCCAGGCCTTCTCTAGCCTTTCATCTGAAGGTGGTACTGCCCAGGCTCCTTATCTCCCTTTTCTCTGCTTAGGTCCAAACCCTTCTCTGTGGACTCTCTTCTTGCATACACTGTCCCCCAAACAGACTCGACTTGGCTTTCATCAGGTATCACAGTGTGTCCTCTCCTCTTCCAGGGCAACACATCACTGATTTTTTTGCTACCTCATTTCCAGAGCAAATGGGAAAACTTAGGAAATGAGTTGGATACCTCAAAACAGGGAAAAACAGGATAAGGAAAAAAATGGTAACAAGAATTAAGGGCATGAAGGAAGAGAACTCAGAGCTTGAAGTTAAGTAAAGAAAAAGCAAATTTTGGGGGGGAAGTTGAAAGGAGAACATCTCAGTATTTCTCAGCATGGGTACTTGGGGCAGCTAGAAGGAGAACAGTTCTTTTGTCCCTGAGGCTGTCCAAGAAAGTGAAGTTGCTTAGCTAGTTTAATTTGCAGCAAAGGTTGCTGACTTCAGGAAAATTGTCCTCACATCCAGGCTGTGAAACACTGGAGGAGGCTCTTGGGAAAACAGCAGTATCTTTTGTACTGTTTGCATATCTGCTAACATCACAACCACCAGTATTAGTTCAGTGGACTCTCACATGTGTCACAAACATGATGTCACCATGACATTCATCTGTGATTTTTGCATATCAGCAGCATTCTGCTCTGCCCAGGCTGGTGGATGACCAGAAACCAGAGGGCTACCCAAAATGACAAGGCATCCAAGTAGGAGTTACTTCACCCTAGCAACAGAACTGGTAGGTCACTGGGGAGGGCTCTACTAAGTGCATGGTACAAGGCAGTGGGATAAGGTCTTTTCCTGTTGGTTTTTTTTCCTGGGGTAAGGTTTCATGAGAACACTCAGAGACCCTGGGCTGGCCCAGGATCTTCTGGGACAATGAGAACATCACTAGACATCTCAGTGTCTTCTGTGTNAAGGTCTTTTCCTGTTGGGCTTTTTTTTTCCCTGGGATAAGGTTTCATGGGAACACCCAGGGACCCTGAGCTGGCCCAGGATCTGCTGGGACAATGAGAACAGCACTAGACATCTCAGTGTCTTCTGTTTGATCTGATCTAGGGAATCTGCTTTGTTGGGGGGGTTGGACTCAAATGATCTCTCAAGGTCCCTTCCAACCCCTACAGTTCTGTGATTCTGTGATGCACACTGTATATATTGAACTAGAGAGAAACAGTATGTTTGCAGCAGAGCACTTCAGGTAACACCCCCATGTTTCAGGCTCTTACCTGTCTCTGGTGTGAAACCAGCTATGCCATAGCCTGCTCATGGTCCACCTCAGCTCCCTTCCTGCACCTTCCATTACCTGAAAGGCCCTACAGGAAAGCTGGGGAGGGGGATTTTTTGTAAGGACACGTAATGATAGGACTAGGAGCAATGGTCTTAGACTAGAGCAGGGAAGGTTTGGTTTAGATTAGACATTAGGAAGAAATTCCACCCCTGAGGGTGGTGAGAGACTGGCACAGGTTGCCCAGAGAGGTGGTGGAGGCCCCATCCCTGGAGACTTTCAAGGTCAGGATTGAAGCTCTGAGGAACCTGATCTAGGGAAGATTTCCCTGCTCACTACAGGGGTGGAGTTGGACTAAATGACCTTTAAAGGTCCCTTCCAATCTAACACTGCCTGTGGTTCTATGATTCTGTCAAATAGGACAGAAAATGTCCCTTTGTTCATCCCATTCCTCTGACTCCACAACCTACTGCCTTTGTTTTCCAGGTGCTGTGCTTCAGTTTTATCTGAAATTCTCAAGTGCTGCTATAATGTATTTTCTTGTGCATGTAGGTTAAGTGTAGGAATATGTTTAACCCTTCCACTCTTACCTGAAAAACTTCCACTTTTAATGGAAGGCTCCAGGTTTTACACTGTAGTGTCTGGTGGGAACAGAGGCAGATTATGGCATATTGAGTGGTAGGTAAGTAGGCAGGTGGTAACTGGTCCATACTGGCCAAGGACTGGCTCTCTGTTCCCTGCCTAAACAAGGCTTCCAGCCTTGTGCTTCCCATTTGCTTTGGAAATGCTCCCTGGGAAGTGGCCTCTCTTGCTCTTCTCTCCCCTGTCATCATGGAGGCATTGGGCAGAGTGAAACAGAGATTATTTCCCTTAATATTTATTGGGAAAGAAAGAGGACACAGGCAGAAGCTGCTCCCTTATGTGCCCTAACACTGTAGATCTGCTTTAATTCTTCTTCTCCCCATGCCAAAGATATCAGAGCTGGTTCCCATCACATGAAGGACAGAGTATACCAAGAGGACATCATGTCTGCATTGCACAACTGGTCCTACACATGCAAACCTAGAACATGTCAGCTCCAACAGACCTCAACACAGCCCTTGCTTTGGAAGGGAGCACAGAACCTGCCACCCCTGCTCCATTGTGGCTCTGCAGCCTCCTCTACTGCAGAAGTCAAGGGGTAGAGCAGCCCTCTGTGCATCCCTCTGCAGACAGTGTTGCCATACTGTGGGGCCAAACAATCCCTGGTGATGCTCCCCACAGACAGCTGTCCCTTTTGGCAGCCAGAAGTGCCTGTAGAAGTTTGGTTTTCCTGTGGAAGCACAGAATCAAGTAGTAAAAAGTGGGTTTTTTTCTTGCTTGGTTAAATGGGCTTTTTTTTCTCTTTCTTTTTT